>JAZGTJ010000793.1:1151-37005 GCA_036877575.1 Botia almorhae | reverse complement strand
TAATGGATATACCACACTGTGCAAATCATTAGACCCAAATAGAGTATCTTATGGGAAAATATGTAAGGTTTCATACAGTCAGTGCAAAATTTAAAAAGTTACATCATTGTATAAACCTGCGCGTATTCCAACATTTGTCACATTTGTTGTTTGGCTAAATGTTTCCCTGAATTCAGGTTAAACGCATCGATAACCCTAAAGAAGAGCATTCTCCCAGAGAAACTTGTAATTTGATTTCCTTTTAGATTTACAAGCACAAACATGTTCTATTTAAAAATGGACTAAAACCAATATCATGCAACTCTGGGGCCGTGTAATATAGGTAGCTTTTAAATTTAACTCTTAACAAGTTAAAAAATCAGGCAAGTAAAACTGCAAATGCTACAATTAAATTCTTTGACTAAAAGCTTATTTTTAAACAGTGCCTTACCCAGCAAATCTCTTAAAATACCAAATAACCAATAAAACAGCTCATTTCAATTATTTTCAGACAAAATATCTGCAGACTAATGTCTTTAAAAAGAAAAGCTCTTTCTCCACCCAAAACCAGCATTTGTTACTGCTCAGAATTCTTTTAAACACGATGACTAAAAGTGATTTCTTGTGATACTGTCCACACATTCCACACCAGTACATTCCTCAGAGATCTGGAGATGCAGCTGGAGATCTGGAGATACATACATGCAGCTGGAGATCTGGAGATACATACATGCAGCTGAAGATCTGGAGATGCAGCTGGAGATCTGGAGAGCATACATCACTGTAACACACACTTCTCTTTCTGACTTCCATACTTCCTGCGCCTCATTTCCAGACCTCTCTCCAACCTTTCGTCCTCTTCAAGAGCTCTTGTGGATTAGAGAGGAAAAGAGAAGAATAAACTCAACAATACTTACAATACTGCCAAAGTACAGCAGCTGTCACACTGTTGGGGTGTTGTTTGTGGTTGCCAGGGCAAAATCCTGAGGGGTTTTTAATCTGGCAATGACATCATTTTTTAATGAAAGGTGGCCATATCAAATGAGCAGCCAATGGTGATGTGACAATGTTGAGGGTGCAACTTTATGTAAATGGACAACACAAACAATTGCATTGTGAAGAAGTGACTTGACAATATCTGGAAATTCATATGAAATTAGCATTGCACACATACAAGCCAACAGGTGGGCAGCACACATGGGAAAACGTTCAATGCAGTTTAAAAAGCTTCCCAGCATGCAGCTCATGAAATCTCACCCTCTTTCTCTGGCATCCATATCATGCACCAGCTCGTCTCTCTGATTGACCAAAGACACCAGCTCCTGCAATAACAACTGCTCTCTGGTTTTATGAGCCTGACTTTTCCTCCATTCTGCAGGTATAAAGAGAACATGAAGAAACAGTTATAAATAACAAAAGATGCATTATGCCACAGCGAACAAAACCACTTGATGAGTGACACAATGTCTTTAATACATAAAATACACTTCCATCCTGAATATATTTGTACAAAGAATTCTTCAATACTTGAATCATCACACCTTCTACAGCCATCAGATCCTGAAGCTCTTTCTTCAGCAGTTCAAACCTTCTCTCCAAGTCTTGCTCTTCTTGCCTGTGGCGAAAAGCAGCATTTAGGAAATCAGCTGTGCTTCAGAATTGCGATTTCCGATCCTGAGCCACATTCTGTATGTGTCTCTTCTTTAACACATCTGATTCAGATGATCAGCTCATTAGGAGACAGCTTCATGAGCTAAAACCGGTGTGTCAGATGAGACATACACAAATGTGTAGTGCTGAGAGTCCCTTTAGACATGCATTCATTTAAATGAGTACAATGGAAGGCATGGAATGTGGAATCACATACAGTAACTGTAGATGGTCCTGTCGTCTGATCAAAGCGTTCTTCTTGTTGACCAGAGTAAACCACTCCTGAATCAGTTTCTCTTCTTCTACACGATCATTACCTGTAAATGCACAATCACATCACAAGTTTGTAATAATCGACTGCATTGTGTAGCTTTCAAGGAAAGTCACTGCACCCTGTTGCCATGCAAACAACACCTCCAGTCAGCTGTTTCAGTCACAGAAGACCAAGTTCAATGTCCATGAATCTAATAAAAGCAATATCTCTGTAACAGTGTGTATGTAACCAAACACTCTTGACACAGATCACAATTAATAAACAATCAGGAACTACACATACAACACAGAACACCAAGAACTACACATACTACACAGAACACCAAGAACTACACAGAACACCAAGAACTACACATACTACACAGAACACCAAGAACTACACAGAACACCAAGAACTACACATACTACACAGAACACCAAGAACTACACGTACTACACAGAACACCAAGAACTACACATACTACACAGAACACCAAGAACTACACATACTACACAGAACACCAAGAACTACACATACTACACAGAACACCAAGAACTACACATACTACACAAAACTACGCAGAACACCAAGAACTACACATACTACACAGAACACCAAGAACTACACAGAACACCAAGAACTACACATACTACACAGAACACCAAGAACTACACAGAACACCAAGAACTACACATAGACACTTAACTGAAGAAGGGAATGAGGTAAACTGGGAGTATATATATATATACACACACACACACACACACACACACAAACCGGAGAATAACTCAATGACACACAGGTGACAATAATGATTATGAAATTAAAATAATTACAGTAATGAAGGACTAATGACATGCAAAAGCCCAAAATCATCTGCTCCTCATTTTAGTTTCTAATTATCCCAAAATTCCTTAAAAACAAATATTTATCCTGCAACCAATGTTTCTGTAACTTTCTGTAATCTCCCACTGTTGTCCTATCGCCATGCTTTCATTTCCACTGCTGACTTACCAGACTCCATAAGTCTTCTCAGTTTCCTCTCCACAATATCTGCCCTATGATCTATCTGCTTCTGTTCAGCCTCCAGAGCCTGCATCTCGCTCAGCACATACTGACTGACATCCTGTACACAAAACAAACATCAGATCCATAGATCAGTGAATGTAGACACATGTAGCTCATGTGGCCTCTATGAAGTATGGGCTGGAGTCTGTTTAAAGTCAACATTTAAAGATATTAACGATTTTAAATGAGCATGACTGACAGTCTAGAATTGTGCCACAAACAGGATGAAATGGATGACCTGGTTGTCTTCTGCTGCTCTCTCTTCAACATGCTCTACTGTTTCTACACAAACACACAAACAGATCAAATGTAAGACATCTAGTTGTATACAATGGCAGTACAAATGCATATCACTTTTAAACACTGATTGAAAATTTAATGTAATATTTAATCGTTTCTATACAATTTTTCACATTTGCTGCACATTTGTGAAATACATTAAATTTAAATTAAATTTTCAATCAGCTTAATCTATACAAATACATCTTTGAAATTATATACATTATAAATGGTTCATAATAGTTTTGAGGCAAAAGTGTGTTCTTACGTGATTCTGAACCTCCTCTGACTGTTTCGGTTTCTGACAGGCCTGATGCAGACTGAGTCAAAAAATAAAATACATCATAATGTAGAGCAGCATTTACAGTATGACGTTCACTGCTACAAAATAGCAGCCACCCAATATAGACCACTAGGAAATACTGAGAGATTTCAGACACAGCTATGATCTTTCACAACACGGCTACACAGTGAAACATGGCAGAGCACGCTCCTAAAATGTATGTAATTGATTTCACATATTCTATCAAATTCATGAAGAATGCATGAGCCAACAGCGGTACAGTACAGATGTACAGAATCGCAAGCCACATATCCTTAATGATTTACTTAAAAAGGTAAAGCTGTGTGAGGCTGCTACTGTACTTATTTACTTTACAGTGAGCACTAGCACTGCTTTGCTTGTTAGTTTTTATGCAAATAATTTGTACACTTCTCACGTGAGTCTTCATTCACATCATTCATGCATTCAGTTGGTTAGAGTCAGCCCTGTAACCCAAAGTTCGATTGCCGGTTCGATTCCCAATGCTGGCAGAAAACAACTGAGGTGCCCTTGAGCAGCGCAGTGAACACACAGTGTTTGCAGTGTGCACTAACTGGATGGGTTAAATAACTATAAGCTCATAGGCCTACACGTCACTTCTACTACATCTAGTATATGGTTTACAGTAAAAGCATTACCTCTGTAGCACTCTGCTGCTCCTGCAGTTCAGCTTCATCCACTGACTCTCCTCGCAGCTGTGATCTGCGCTTTTTTACTAGATCTGCATCCTTCACATGAGAAAAAGCCTTAGATGAATGAGATCTGGGTGGGGCCACTGGAGGCTGAGTGCCACCTGAACCTCCAGCTTGGCTTAAGCCCAGCACTCGTTTGGTTCTAGGAGGTGGCATCAAAGCACCAGAACCCCCCCTGACTTCTCTTTCTGCTGAGTTCCTGTTGGTCTCCAGAGTAAAGCCGCTGCTCTGGAGCCTTTCGGCACAGTATCGAACAGCAGCTTCAGGATCAGCTTCCTCCCTCTTCTCACCCACAGCGTAACTGGACTCACTGCTGTTCTTTTCGATCTGTATGACACTGAGCTCCTGGCCCGTGAAATAGGTGCGGATCTGATTGAGATAGGTCATTACAATGAGCCGATCGGGCACTGCCAGCAGAACCATATCTGAGGGCTCGATCAGTCTGGAGATACCAAGATCAGCAAAGCCATCAAACGCCTATGATTAAGCAAAGAGTTTGTTGTTATTAGAAAGACCACAGACACCAGCTACACATGGAGCATTAAAATAAAAGCATTATTTGGAAACAGTTTAAATGCACTAGTTCACAATAAATTCTAGTTCTTTCATTCTTTTTGATTCGTCCTTTTTATTCTATTAATTTTCTCTTTTTGACAAGCAAGCACAAGTGTCCACGGCTTTTTCTTTTTGATATGTACGTCTTGTGTGTGCGCCCTCCAAAAAGATTTGTATCCTCCAAAAGTCTTGAAATGCATATCTGTAGATCAGGGAAATCATTTTTTTCTGTGGAGGACTTGCACCAAAACCCTCTAATAAATTCAGTTACTGGACCTCACTATTCCTAAAATCCTGCAGACAGCCCTGCCCGTGCCTGAGACCTTTAACTGATGATTAGGACAAATTAGATTAAAGTATTTATGTTTTTAGCGTTGCTTTGAAATGTTTAATAGCAGCTGCTGTGCCAGAGAGAAAACAAATCCACAAACTGTCAGATCAACACAACTGATGAAGTCGGTCATTAGCTGAGTCATCCAGCCACCACCTTCCATGTTTTTAATTAAAATGATACATATATTTTCAAATCATATTAATATAAAACAAAGGGGGTGGGGGTAGTTACCTTCTTGTTGTTGCATTTAATGTCATACGGATCTAGCATTTCATAATTCCTAAAGACAGACAAACAAACAAGGAAAATGCTGTATAACACTGAGTTGATGAATATTAATATATCTCTTATGCAAAACTTTTCTCCACCTTCAAAAAGACTCACACTTTATCAGGATGGAAGTGATGCAAGATGGCACAGAAGGCAAGACCGTTTCTCCATGAGGTGCTAAAATTCATGATCTTCACACCCTTGTATCCATGTGTGACCTTTTGGCACCATTCCAGCAGAGATTGACTTGAGGATCCCAGAACTGCCATCTGAAATTAACCACATTAAAACACTTGAAAACAGTCCATTAACTGTATGTGGTACATAACTCAATGAAGTCTAACTGCGGTGCATAATCAAACAGTGCCAGCAACAGATCCAACAACCTCAGCTTCACTGGCTGCACAGGTGCTCTGTGTGGAAACTCCCTGAGGGTCCACGGCATCTACTGCAGTTCTCCTTTTATTACGAACAGGCACTGATGGCTCGCCATTGGTCTTCACTGAAGCTTCTCTTTGATTGGCTGATGAGGGAATAGAGCTGTCTTCTGGGAAAGAGGCACTTAAACGTTTCTTCACGCGAGGCATCGGCACGGGAAGATCAGCAAAATCTGCTGCTTCTTGCCTTGGGGAAAAAGCAACAGAACAAATTAGAAACACCAGAGAATTCACTATTAGAAATATTGCCAAAATTTATTAAGATTTTTAAAGAAGTACCAATATCATCTTTGTCCTTTAATCATTTATTTTTATTGAAATGAGTAAATTTCCATAAAGACCACAGGTAAACAATTGAACACAAAAACCTTAAATAGTTACATAAATGTCATCAGAAATGTTTATTCTGTCTAAAAAAACTATTGATCAAAAAGAACACCTATAGTGATCAACTGCAACACTTAAAATGAAATGTTCAAAATATGCTGAATGAAGTGATTGCACTTGTTGATACATACTAACAACAAAAGGTACAACAACTCTACCCTAGTAGACTTACCTAGATACATCTAAGACAACACCTGTGTCATCTACAGTGTCCATGGCCAATTTAACCTCATCAACTCCAGAATGTACTGCTTGCTTATATTTCTCAACATCTCCCCACTTCTCCCCACCGTCCTCACAAATATGTTCATCAGATGGAGCACTGGTCTTGTGTTCTTCACCAACGGCTGTCAGCTCAGTAGCTCTCTGCCCAACAGTGACTATATCAGAGTTTTCCAAACCTCTTCTTTGTAGCTCTTTTTCATGGGCAGAGTTTGAACACTCCAGATTTCCTATACCTGCTTCTGTCTTCATTGGTGATGGAAGCTGCATGTTTTGTCTGGAACTTAAAACTTGAGGGAAGCATGAATAGTTATCAAAGAAACCAGCACTAAGTCGCTTCTTTGAGCGTGGTACAGGAACAGGTATGACTGTATCACTTTGACCTTCCTCAAGGACACGTACAGCAACTGATTGTCCAGAAGGTGACGGACAGGCAGAAGGGTCAGAGAGATCATCTGGAAATGAACCACTCAGACGTTTCTTCACACGAGGCACTGGAACCGGTAAAACTGAGCCTTCATGGTCTTTTTGGGAAACAATGTTACTTGTATCTTCCTGAGGGAGGGGAAAGGCTGGGGGGGTTGTAAGATTGTCTGGAAAAGAACCACTAAGACGCTTCTTCACACGAGGCATTGGAACTGGAAGATCCACTTCAGATATCTTCTCAGGAACATTAGAGTCCTGCTGTAAATGTTCTTTCACAACAAACTCGTCCCTAGCTCGAATCGTTCTGCTTGTGTCCATTTCATTTTCAGACACATCTCTGATGTCACAAAACCGTGCACTCTCTACTTCAAACTCTTTTTTACTGTCTTCATTGGGTTGAACGTTATTCTTCCCCCTGTGAGTCTGCCAATGGGAATCACTATCTGGTTGTGATGTATAATACTTAGGAGGCAAAAGGGGAACATTTTCTTTGCTACATGATGGTGCAGTATTTTGGGGTGTTAGCTTCTCTTGTTGGGATGCTGGTAGACACATCCGATGTTTGACCACCTTTGTGTCATTGTCTTCAGCCTTTACCACATAGGTATCATCAGGAAAAGATGCACTCAGGTGTTTTCCGGCCTGTGACAGGGGTATAGGTGCATCTTTTGTGTGATGACCTAACATTTGTGCTGAAGATGGACAGTTTTCTGCTGTAGCTAAAGTTTTGGTATTATCATATAGTGCTTTTTCTGTATCTGACATTACTTCCAGTTTTTTTCCATCTTTTCCATGATATTGTACATTTTGTGATATACTCAGAGAACAGTGATGAGTTTGTCTTATAACACAGATCTTGTCACTCAGAGTATCTGGTTCAGAGGATTTCCCTGTTGGATTGGAACTTGGAGTCAATAATAAGCAATTTTCTTGAGTCTCTTGCCTCTTGGTCCTTTTTGGTGGTGTTGGTTCTTTTGGGGCTGAAACAGCAGTCTGTTCTGCGTCACTCTTTGGGTTATTTAGTGTTTGTGGGAACTGTAAGGACATATGCAGGGTCTCCTTATCAATTACTTTGTCGTTTGCCAGTTGGATGAAAAGAGAGACCTCTTGTTCATTATAATGTTGTTGCCTTAGGAACAAGAATACGGCATCACTACATCTGATATATTAATGAGGTTTTGAATGTCTGTTGACAGCCCTAATATTGTAGAACATTCACACTTAACATAAGTTCTTGTTTACCAAACCAAATACATCAGCTCCGCTTCAGCAAGCAAACAGAAACTGCACATTTCTTCACAACATGCAAATACACAAATTAATGTCACAAAAGCTGCATTTTTTTGTGCACAGATGCAATTTGTGGCTTAGTATTGGCACAGTTTTAGAGCAACAGATCAGTTACCATTACAACTATTGATTGAATATAAGCATGATTAACTATTTTTATTATACAAAAAGCTAATGTAATTTAATTAAAAACTTGATGCTGTAAATTAAAATGTTCACAGTGGATTCAGCCACAAATAGCAAAGCACACAGCAGAGCTAATTCTGAGACATGGAAGCAGTGCTGCATCACAAAATACAACATATTGAATAAAGAATCTAAAGCATCATGAGAAAGAACAGGAGGAAGTCAAGAAGAGACAGCCGATGCCGCAGACACTTATAAATGTACTTCAATTTCCAAACGAGAGTGCAAACGCTGCAGAAACAATCACGTTTTTCAAGAGAAAGCAATGGCTCTGGATGATGATGTTGAAAATGCAGGTTTATGTCATCTGAAGCATCAGTCTGTACTCTGTTTGAACGTTTCCCTGTACATTTCAGGCCAATTAAAGACGTGCAGTCAATGTGCTTTTCTACAGACATATGGAGCTCAGATGTGTGTCCTGTGTTTCTGTTACTCGTGTTGCATGTTAAACAATGTACAACAATGTTTAATGTGCAAATACCCGTGAAGGACAATCCAGACTGCCAGCAACATGAAAAAGGTGACAAATGATTTGAGTCCCTAGTTTGAGCTGTCACACACTCACTAGACTCAGTTGTAAGATATTCAAACATTTCGAATGCCTTTGAAATACCAAAACCAGACAGAATGACCCTATTGTATAATTGAGATCCTGCTTGAAGCCACCTGTGAGCTCTGCCGACCACGATCTGCTGCATAACGCTGACAGTTGCTGGAGAAAAACAATGGTTGTACTAGCACCATTTGAAGAGCTAACATAAGTCCTTCACAGTCAACGTTATTCCAGTCATCTCATTTCATAAACCACTGCAAGCTCAAGGGGAGATGTTATGAAATGACGAATGTTCTGAAATGTACGGCATCACTTCCACACGGTACATAATAATTATTTTGAACTGATTAAAAAACAAAACTGGTATCAGATCAGATAGATCTCCAATATTTGCTATATAAATAGACACACAGGGGATGACTGTGAACGTTAAAGGAGAATTACGCATTGTTTTCACTTCTAGCTCAATGATGGTTCGAGCTTGGGGTGGAACTGCATGTGGGCAGAAAAGTAGACAAAAGGACAATAACATTTTATAAACCCAATAAATAAAAGTGTGCAAAATTTGTGCAATTGTTAGAGGAAAACTCAACAAGAGAGAAAAACAAAAATATATTTCAAGAAGCCGTGCTGCCATTCATTAGACCACTCCCCATGAACTCACCCCTTCTCTGGCAATAATTCTGCTCCCACCTCATCCTTCAAAGTCTCTAATATTATAACATCCTCCATTAGATTCCCATCAGTTTTCTGATTGTCCTGCTCTTGATGAACCCCTGATCCTCCTGGCACCAACACTTGTTCGTCTTTGGTTATATCGTGAAGGTCAGCCTCTGTCAGGGGGGGCCACTTCCTCATTAAACAAAATTCTTCGTCTTCAACAAACCAGCCTTCAGTCTCTTTTGATGACAGTGACGATTCTGAACAACCACCAACCAAACGCCACATATAGGGCTCTGCTTGTGTGTGTGCCTCCAATGAAAGATCACATCCACTGGCCATGTGGCTGCTTCTGTCCTCATGATCCACAAAAGAAGAAAGGCTGTCGGCTGTGCCTAAAGAGTCTGATACGCGTTCAGAGCTACAGGGCTGTAATACTGCTGCAACAGTCTCATAACTAAGAAAGAGCAACACTTTAGAGTTTAGAGGTTAACATTTATAAAAACAACTATACAATATTAATCTCCTTTCCAAAAAAATGATTGGTGCCATCTATTATTGTAAGTGAACGGTAATTATTGTACCACCAGAACACATGGAAATTGTTACATGTTCCAGAAAATGTAAAAAGCTTGGACCACCCTGCTGAAAAGACCATCATAACTGGTCCACAGCACATGTACTTGCGATGCTGGTGTCCAACCCAGCATAAACCAGCCCAGACCAGCATGTAAATTCATGCTAATTTAAGATGGTCTTCTCAGCAGGATAAACTGTAATACTATGTATTTAAAGTGTTTTAATTAAGATCTATGCCAGCATGCTCATGTTTGACACGTTCATCTTATTTTGCTTACCCTCTGTGAAAGACATCAACTATAGTCTTAACAAGACCTGACGATTCTGCTTTTTCTGGAGAAGAACCATCTGCTTCCAAGATCTCCCATCCTAACATGATATCAGTCTCTGCTGGATCTGTGGTGCCATGGGTTTTACTAGAAGACTGCCCCTCAACATGTTTCTCCTGATTACTGACACTGACACAGAGTAAGTCACTCTTTATGAAAGGTCAACAGTCTTTTATGCAATGTGTGTGCAACATGCATTTTGTATCATCACCAAAAATATTCAGTCATAACAGAGCGAGATGATATATTGTTAGTTACAATTAAGCATTTATTAGATGATACAAATCATGCTGAAGCAAGTTTTATTGGACAATTCTGTATGACACAATGGGGTTATTTTTATATGAACTGACTTGTACTGCATAAACCTCAAATGCTAAAAATCTCAAGTGAATTAATATGTAAAAATTAATATAAAAAGAAAAAAAAGCCTGAATCATTACATATAAAAACTAAATGTTATGAAAATTGATTGCACATGCAAATGCAAATTCAGTTCCAAGAGATTTCACAAAGAACATGCTTTGTAACTCACCCTTTAAACAAGGACACCTCATACAAACTTCCTATTTCTACGGGTTTATCTTAAAAATACAAAGAAACAATATGTACATTTTCAGAACAAATACTGCTTACAATTTTAATCTACGCTTTAAAAGTCCCTTACCGGTTTCTTTCATGTCCAGTATTTGATTTCTTTCTTTCAATTCTATGTGTTCAGTACATTTGGATTCTGATTCAATATGTTGCTGCGGTGCAGTAGTAGCATCTGGGAAGACAGGAAGCTTTGCTTCAGTTGCACCACATGGCACTTTGGTGAAATGTATATCATCTGTTAAAGAGAACGGAGCTTCTCGAGGAACCAGGACAGACGTCACTGTGTGCTCTTCTTTTTTGGGTCTTTCTGAGCATGGAAATCCATAATGTTTTGCCTTTTCAGAGCAGATAGGAGCGAGCAAGAACATAGTTTTTAAATATCCTTCATAATTCTTTGTATGGCTTGAAGACAAAAATGCTCTCTCCTTAAGTGGTTTAATCCACATTAGATTCTGAGTGAACCATATCCTGACCTGAGACTCTTCTATGGGCACAGAGTTTACTGAAGGAATGCCTACATTTAAAGAAAGCCTTGGGCAAGAATGCAAAAGGCTGATTATGTTTGGCTCTTTACTTAGATAGAAGCCCTCCACTTTAACCTGGGGTAAATGTGGGAAACCGGGTATGCAAGCTTCTCTTGGGCAAGCTGGTACTAGTGAAAACATCATCTGCGAAATATGTTTTTCCATTTGTTCAGAAGTACAATCTACAGAAAACTGGACAAACAGTTTTATCTTTGGTTTTAGTGGCTTCTCCGACATAGATTTTTCATCAGCAAGCCATACTCCTGTGTTTATTCTCTCATTTGAAGAGAATCCAATGATTTTTGACATCTTTGGAACACACTGATGAAAATTAACCATAATAGGAGGCAGGTTCACTTTGTGCTTGGGTGCACATGGAAATCCAGGTATGCTTGCTTGTAGTGGACAGGTTGGGGCCAGTGCAACCATTACTTTTGATAATTGATTGATCCAATCTGGTCTTTTAGCTGAAGTGACAGACTTATTTTGAAGTGCTATACTGTACAATATCTTTTTGTCAAATGACCTTTGTAAATATTTTGGTTCTCCTTTAGAAGAAAATCCAATAATAGTAGACTTCTCTGGGCAAGTTGAAAGGATGCGTAGCATTGTTGGTTTGGGCACAGATGGGAAACCTGGGGCACAAACCTCTGATGGACATGTTGGTGACAACATAAACGTTCTGTAAATGTCTTCACTACATATTTTGTACATGTCCACAACAATAGGGAGTTTGAAAGGGTTTGACCACATGAAAACTGTATTCACAGGCCAACTGAATGTTTTCGGTGTCTGAATGCTCTGACAGCCAGCTAGATAGGACATCATTGGGCAAGAGGGAAACATGTTTGACATGCTTGGCTTGATTTGCAATTTACACGGTGGTCTGGAGGGAAATCCTGGACTACTTGATTCTTGTGGGCATGTTGGTGCCATTGCTATAATCTTTGAGTGATCATCATCTCTAACAGTGTCCAAAATAGCAGCTGGAGCTTTTTTCAGAAAACTGCAAAAGATCATTGAGCATTCAGTAATCCACTCTATGTCTGGAAAGTCCCTTAAAGATGGACATCCAGGGATACTAGAAAGCATTGGACAAGATGGAAGGAGATCCAACATATTTGGCCCTATTTGAGCTACAGGGTCCAACATTTCTTCAGCTGTTTGAGATTGAAGGGTTAACATTTCATGAGATGCTTCATGTGCACACTTGGAATCGATATTCAGTTTCGGCTCTTTTAAATTAGTATATAAGAAATTTTCCTGACTTGAGTCTTCACATGGTTGAACAGTTTCTTCTTCGCTTTTTGGTGCAATGGGGAAACCCTCTGAAGATGGACATAATGCACTCATGAAATGTGTTCCTAAAACTGTTGTTCTCTTAGCAGATGGAAAACCAGAAATTCTCGCTTCAGCTGGACATGTGTACGTGAGCGACACCTCATAGAAGGACTTTTCCAAGCATGCCATGAACAAATTATTTTTTGTTATTTTATGTGGTTTGTCCCAAATTATATATAAATCAATGGGCCAGTTGATTATGTCTGTCTGATATTGGCTAAAAATAGCTGTAGATGGACATCCAATAACCCTAGAGTACAGTGGACATGATGACAGAAGATCTACCATGTTTGGTACACAATCTTGTTGCACTCCTGTCTGATCTTTAGTTGTGAAATGCACCAGACTATTAGAAGTCTCGTCTTCTTTCTTGAGTTCATAAGGAAACCTCTCTGGTATTCTTTCTGATTCCTTTAATTCATCCTCATCCACTTCATAGTTTTCAGCCAGAGTATCTCTGTAATCCTCTGTGTTACATGTGGAAGAAGGTGGGATCTGAGCACTTTTACATCTGAGGAAAATGGGGATACCAGTGTCAAATGTGAGGTGCACGACAATACAAGACGACACGATGACTGCATGCATGCAGGTGTTTGATGCAACTAGGGCAAGACAAAGCAATTAATTAATACTCAGTTCATATTATGTTTCCTAGCAAAACTCACCTCTCCCTAACAGTCAGTAATAGTGGCATGTCTGGTATGGATTGCCACAATCTGCAATGAATTTTCCTGTAAACAGGTGTTATTAGAAAGTATTTTATGCACTATCCACTGACTGCAGGATTAGAATTTCAAGTTCTTTTATGTTATAAACACTCAGTCCTAAACTTACCCCCTCTCCAGAATTCCTATTTGTTCTTCCTCACATGTTGCCAAAAGGCCCATTGTCTCCTTGGTCTTCTCCAATACAAAATTAGGGTCAGACTGGTTAGGACTGGAAAGGTCTGTTTTAACATCTGTCAGACCTAGAACAGCTGAATTTTGTTTATTGCCATCATCTTGTTTTGACTGTAGGCTACTGTATATGGATGGAAATCCCGGCACACTTGACTCCCTTGCACAAGATGCCATCATAGTAGTCATAGCCACCATTTGAAATTTCAGGTGGTCCACATGCGTTAGATTCAATTTAGTTAATGAAGTCCCTGTCATATGTGACTCATCTTGTGAGATTTTGTTGTACAGAGACACCTCTCCAAGAAACCATGCAGCTGAAAAATCCATTGGTCCATTTTCTGACTCAACTGATGGAAAGCCTAATATTTTTGTAGAACGTGGACAACATGCCATAAGAGAGATCATACCTGTTATTTTCCTTTTCATTTTTAGCTCTGGGGCTGATGGGAAGCCAGGCAATGTGGGACTGGTTGAACAAGATGGACGCAAAGCTACCATATCTGTGTTGTTCACGTCATCCCTGAGTTCCCTGTACAGAAGCGTAACTGAGTGTATTGACTGACCCAACTTTCTCCTCAGTTGTTTAACCCATAATGGTGTTTCATTTACAGATGCCTGAAATTCCACTTGGGATATTCTGCTTGATAGTATCCCTGGTACTACTGAAACTGTGGGGCAGGAGGGGGAAAGATAAACCATCAAAGGAACGTTTGGTGCAGATGAAAAACCAGTAATTCTGGCTTTGACTGGGCAGCTTGGCAAACTAGCATGCATTCTTTTAAAACTGTTTTCATCCTGATAAGCAATGTTCAGCTCCTTAGACGGGTAAGCTGGCTTTTCTTTAAAACACCTTCTTACCAAAATGGCATTGTCTTCTGTAGACCAATTATTTACCATAGCCATATCAATCTTGCTAAGGTCTAAACAGGAGATCCCTGGAGTTTTAGCTTGTAGTGGACAGGTTGACAGAGCAGCAGACGTTATTTGTGTTTCAGGAAAGAGCCACGGTGCAGAGGGAAATCCAGGTGTTCTTGCTTTTCTTGGGCAAGATGGCATCAATGATTCCATGTTGTTATTAACATTTGGGCCTTTATACTGAGCTGGACATTGACAGATTGAATGACATGGCTGGTATGCTAGTGTCTTATTCGAAAATGGTTTCATGTTCTTTGGCCATTCTAAATATGACGGTTTTATAAGCATTTGTACAGCTGACGTTCCAAAGACACAACTGGCTTTTGGGCAGGAAGGTAGAAATTTTGTCATATGGTATGCAATGTCTTGTTTTTGTTTTGGTACAGATGGACAACCAGGAGTTCTTGCTTTTCTTGCGCAACATGGCACTATGGTCACCATACCACTTAACCGATCAATGTGTTCTGGAGGCAAAATGATGTTCAAATATCTCTGATTCTTCTTTGCTATTAATAGGGACAATTTATTGTTGGATGGCCACTGTTGGACAATATTTTGCCCAACATTAAAGACTTGTGCAGATGGAAATCCAGCAATGCAGGACACTTTTGGACAACATGGTAAAATACTGGCCATACTTGTTGGTGTACCTGGTTTTGGAGCATATCCTGGAAATCCTGGAATCTTAGGGGCTGCTGAGCATGATGGTGTTAAAGCAGCCATATTTGTAGCAGTTTCTAAATTCCCCTTCAGTGAAGAAATTATACAAATCAGTTCCTTACTCTTCCTAAAATGTCTCTCCCGTAATACCAAATTCTCTTTATACCGGCCTTCATCTAACCAAACAAGTGGAAATCTTGAAGGTGAACCAGGCACTAGAGAGACTCTGGGACATGTACAAAGGAGACTAACCATATGGAACGGCAAAGATGGAAATCCCTGGATGTTAGCAGACTTTGGACATGTCAACTGTATTAACATCATATTCTCTGTGTTTGTGTTATCCAATGCACATTGCACATCCAGAAGCTCTACTGGGTTCTTTTTTTTAATATACTCGTTCAGTGTCTTCACAGACCTGACTCTGGGCCACTGGGTGATCTCTGGTAATGTTGTGGATGGCATTCCTGGTACCAAAGCAGTTTTTGGACAGGATGGAAAAAGGTACACCATACTCGGCACTAATGGAACATTTCTGACATCCTCAAAGTATTTTGACACAAGCGCAGTACTTTTTGAAGCATTTTCCTCTTCATGCGGATTTTTGTAGGCTGAGGAAAGAATACTAACTTTGTGGCTACTGAGCAGCTTGTCTACAAACAAGTCCTTCATGTGATTCTCTGCTGTATCGATTAATCCAGGTGTTGACCAAGGAGAACTGGACACTTTTGGACATAAGGGTAGCACAGCGGCCATGCTTTTGGTGCTGAGGGGCATTAAAACACAGATCAGAGGAAAGATATAAAACAGATGTGTATAAGCAAATGGACTGCAACACATAAAATAGGCAGACTTTTTTAAATTAACACAACTAGTTTTCTATGTAACAGAGTTAGGCCTAAAGTATACTCAAGTGTTTTAAGCATATGCATATATTTGTACATTCAAACTTTTTAAAGTACACTCTGTTTGACTGTGTATGCTGTATGGCTCTACTCTCTCTAACCTGCAGAGTGTTTCAGGGAGCAAATATGCTTGTACTTTTTCAAATGAATATTGCACAAATGCAGCCTAAACTCCTCACATACATGCTCATCAAGGTGGGTCTCCAAACGTTTGCACAGTGGCATGTTACCAGTTTAAGCGATTGTCATCAGGGGATAAGAGACCTCAGAATATCGTCACTGACCAATCAGAACGAAATATTCCAGAGAGCAACGTAATAACTAAAAGCAGAGTATACTTTAGGCACCACTATAAATTAGTGTGATGAATCATTCCACACTTACCCCATATCAACATGATCTGACTGGGGCTTTTCTGGACTTGAAGGTTGCTTTATCATACATTCTGAGCTTGTTCCCTGCTCTTGTATTTTTTCCTCTGATTGAACAGTACTTATACTGTTAGAGGGCTCTGTCAAAGTCTCAAAGCCTTTTTGAGGACTTTGTGAAACAGCAAGCTCAGTGGAGCTGTGTGAATTATCTGACTGCATCATCTGGACCTCATATATTGAAGTAGGAAAGGGAGGGACCACAGAAGATTCTGGGATAGGTTTGGAGACTGCATGGGTGGTCATTTTCACTGCATCACACAGCTCTGGGTTTGACAGCTTAAAACTTTTGACATCAGAGAAAGTTGGTGACATGCGGTCATATGGCAGCAGAGAGGCCAAACTCTCTGGCCTAGGGAGAAGAGATTGGGCTTGATCAGAACAATTGAGCTATGATAGGACAACACAGATTCCTTTAAAGCCAAAACCACAACTATAAAAGCCATCATTATTTCACATTCCTGCATGCACACTCAACAGTTTAAAGGCACATTGAAGTGCCTATATGTAAAACCATTAGATTAGATCAATATTTACAATATTTATCTAATCTGACTTAAGAATATCAATCACATGGCCTGTGTGTTTTTCCCAAAGTGATTTCTTATCACATTTACATTTATTTGCTTTTATCCAAAGCAACTTACAAAGATAGAGAGCATTTAACATTCTGCCTTAGAAAACCAACAAGCCAAATCAACAAATCTACATTTTCAAGCAAGAACAGATCTGATTCCAGGGACAGGATGAACATGAACAGCGAACATTTACACATGTGAAATGAAGTTGAACATCAGAGTGTTAGGAATTAGTCAGGTGTGCTTTAAGAAATTAAATGTGTTTTAGGAAATTATTTATCAAACTATATTAAATGGCATCAACTAAACTGACATATATACACTAACTATAATAAGACACAAAATGGTATTTAAAAATAAGTTACAATATTACATGTATGAAACTTTTTTACTAATACAGAAATACAATTTATGCATTTATTACAAATATTGTGCCAGCAAAACATGCTTTAATAAACAAATAACAGAAATAGCAATCCTGTAATTTAAGTAAAAATAAATGTCAAAGACATTTTCCAAAAAAATCTATACTTATACAACATCATTGCACATCATACAGTCTTAACATGAGCAACTTTTGATGCATCAAGTGTTCAAAACCACAACTGGTGAGAGTTTACAAACCACAAAATGTGAATGCAGTGTTAAAGTCCTCATAAATGCAAGCAGTGGCCAACATTCATGACAAAACTGTCAAGAAACACAAATACACATTCATGTCTATGCTCAGTGTAAAAAACTGACGTGCAAAATGAAACTTCTTTATGCACGCATTAGGTTTCATCCAGCTTCACACACTGTCTAATAGTCAAATCGTTTCTGAACAACAAAGAGCCAAACTTTGCCGGCACATGCACACATTGCACTGTTTACACCTCCTTAATCCTTTCTTCCATTCTCTATAACTCTATATATCTCGATAGCTCTTACCCTGCTTGCGGGGTCGCAGTGAATGCTGGAGCCTGTCCCAGCTATCTCAGGTCAGGCGGCCAGTCCATCACAGCGACTCCTTAATTTAGTTGCTATCAACTCATTTGATTGATGAATACTGCATGTAATGCATTATTCCACTGAATGTGTTCACTGTATTCAGAGAGGTGCACAAATGCTAGTATTCAGTGTATTAATCTTTAGTGTCTCTGTGAACACCACAGTCACCCATAGCACAAAACACAACTGGTTATGAGCTACTGAAGTGCAATGGTTATTTATTCACTCCAGTACAGTAGCTGTCACTCCGTTATCTGCATGTTAACTCACCCTTTTGCAGATCTCACAACCTCAACTCCAAAAACAGGTTGTTGTTTGTCGTTTGGTCCTTGGTTGGCTATACTGATAGCTCCGACTTTGCGATGGTGAGGGTCATGGTTTTGAGGAACATTCAAAAGTTTAGTGTCTGCATCTTCTTTGGCTACAGAAAATACACAAAGGTCACACAAAATAACTAGTATGTCTAAGGAGATTCTCAAGTTTGAATAAAATGACGTTTGAAAGGTTTGCTATGAAAACTATGCTGTGGGGTATACTCACTAGCATATGTTGTATTTGGATCTTCCTCTGTTAATACACTTAACTGCCTGTGTTTCTCTGAAAACACATCAAAATATTGTACATACAAAAGTGAGAGATCATTTACAACAATCACATTTCCACCATTACACATATAAACAACACAGCCCACAATATGGTATTGAGAGGCAGTTCAAGCCTTCTAAATGCACACTAGTTGCTCTCAATCATTTCAGGCCATGTACCACCTATGACCAAATCTGAATATTCACCTGTCACCACCACAATCCCCCCACCTTGTTATCAGCACCGGGCAATCTGATATGTCTGAGTGCAATCTTAAGGACACAATGGCATATTATGAGTTTTACTGTGAATCAGTTTGTGCTGTTAAATGCCTTGAATGGTCCAGATCTGTGAAAACACCTCAACTCACTTAAAACTGCTCTGACACTTTTTTGATACCATGCTCACTTCTAAGTGCTGAATCCAGTGTATTGGAGTTAAATATCTATCATAAGCAGACCACGCTGCAAGCACAACTGCCTAAACCTCAAAGCAAACAGAATTATAGCAAACCTTTTTAATTACATCCGATTTTCTCTTGTGCGGCGCACAAACACAGAACTATTTATCATCTATTTGCATCCCACACTGTACATAAACATGTACGTGAAAAATTAAAGAGAGGAAAGTTAAATGCGACCTGCATTTAACCCATACCAGTGAGAAGTGAATACACACGTATCATGGTCTGCCTACCACTGTTTGAGAACAACTGCTTTATGTTAACCTTTAGCATTTTGCTAAAGTTTAGTCATCTGCTAGCTGATGCAGCTATTTTTTAAAGGGGTCACATTTTGGGTATGGGTTACCATACCTGACAAATATGTCACCATCACTTTTAGTTACTGTACGCAGCAGTTTTACTCAGTTTCCTATAGGGGGAGCACTTTAGATTTGTGGCAACTAACAAGTTTGTTCATCAGATTATTAAAACAGATAGTTGCAGACAATCTCTGATATTGTTTGTTATTCTGTGATTTATAAAGAAGTAAAAATTCAAAATACAGGCATTAAATTCAAAACAAATTATTTTTGAAATGTTGACCCTGAAATTAATCTTTAGTGACAGTTGGTGAAATTGTGATGATTAAATGAAAAGTATGTAATGTTTGGATTTTTAGACACTGGCTACTATGCTAGCAATGCCAAAGTTGAAAACAGGTCTCACTAGCAGAGCTAAGTGGTTTCCACGGGAGAGGAAGCTATCGGTCTCTGCACATTAGGTCAAACAAAACCTCGAGAAGCTCAACACTCACCAGAAGAGAAAGAAGCATAACAGATAAAAGATAGAGAATAGTTACAGAAACAGTGGAAAAGAATGAGATGAGGAAGACAGAGATGTGTATGTGTTTGCAGAATAACTGTGTTAAAAACATTCATTTAAACTGTCATCATTTACTCACCCTCATATTGTTCCAAACCTGTATGATTACTGATCACAAGATTTGCTGAAAGATGTACAATGAAAGTGGACAGTGATTTTTACTGCTGCTTTCTAAAGTTTTTATATAAACGTGTGAGCTATGTTCCTCGTAGGATGAGGTGGGAGTTAAAGAAGTGATTTAACAATGTTTGGTGATAATAGAAATGTTATAGAAATGAAGACTCTAGATGATTAAGAATCTAGATGCTAAACACCAGAGCAGAATTCGCAGCTTGTTACATTTAGCACACGTGGAGGTGCAGTTAAAGCCCAGAGGAAACTGACATAAAAGAACTAGCAGCAACTGTGGTGTCCCCTCATGTCACCTGTGTCCTAATCAGACCACAATGAAACCAGCCACTGATGGTCAGACTTAATAATCAAACAGCAGCAGAGAAACAACTGACCGTGCTTCTGCATCGTGTGTTCCCCAAACGGTTTCATTTAAAGAGAATTGTGTTTCACACGCTCACATATATTCAACTGTACTGCATGAAGATTCAAGTTTCAAGACCAATGATGCCAAAATGCAAATATAATTCAACAATTTTGAACTGTTTTTAGTTTAAATTTCAGTCTGTTTATCCCTTAAAGCTACTGTTTATCTTTAGACATGGAACATAACTCACAAGTTGTGTGAACTAATTTTACTTTGTTTTTTAATTTTTATTTAATTTTTAATTTTTTTATTTTGCTACTTCTTTGTACTAGTAAGTGACTGTATGGTCAATAGCAGCTGGGACATCAGGTAAGTGATGGGTTAAAAATGTAAGGGTAAGTAAGTACTGACAAGGCAAGTAAATTAGGGTGTGGAGTTTCTAACAAACATGCTGTTGATTCTAACAGTGAGAATTTTCATGCTACATTGAAAGGTCATAAACTACCATAAACATTCGATAATGCTGATGATTCCATCATAAACTCCAGAAATGAACAACATTTTAAAGGTTAATACGTGCTAACAGTCTGCTTACTACCTGGATCGGAGACAACAGGTAGAGAAACCACAGGACCAGCATCAGAGGAGGAAGGAACTTTAGAAACAGCGTGATGGGCAGATGACAGGAAAGAAACACATGGATATGGGGTGGATGAAGAACTAGATGGTGTAGCAGGAGCAACTGAGGATAAATCAAGTGATGCTGAAGGAGGACAGACACTTGCAGATGTCTGACAGCAAGGCGTACCGGCAGAGTCCGCATCGAGCATCTCAGAGGAGGGGGCAGCAATGAAAGACGTTACACCAGAGTTGGGAGTAAAGGACACAGTTTCTGTTGGTTGGGGAAGAACAGTGGAAGGTGTCTGGGATGAAGAGAAAGCAGAAGAAGGGGAATACATTTGGGGAGGGGTTTGTACAGAGGGAAAGGAGGCTAGAAGGCTCAATGAAGGCTGACGGTCCTGCACACGGTTCATGTGCTCTGCTGAGGTAGAGGGGGCGGGGCACAGTGCAGGGTGTCGTTTGGGAGACCTCCACTCTCTTTGCCAAGATGCTAGAGTATGAAAAATAATAAAGGTTGATGACGGAAAAGGGATTAGGGGGATAACAGAGGAGTTTCCAAAAATTTACAATATTACCTGAATGAGTAAAACAGGAAAATGAGAGAAAAGTACAATTTAAATAGTTTAGGACTTAAAGCTGCAATTCATAACCTAAAATCAGTTAGTGAGTAGATAATCGATCAGTGTTCAAAACGGTCTCATTACCCTGAATTGCAACAGTAACTTTATAACAGTGATGTATAATTTGAGCTGTCGGGTGTGATTTTACAGGGAAATGTCAGGTGGGGTACGTCACATCTGTAAACAGAAGATAATGTAGCTTTTAAAACACTTGTGTGGGTGCTGGAATGATGCAGCTGCTGAGAATTGTTCACTCACCCACATTAGAAAACTTGCATTGTTTCAAACAGTTATGGCGACAGAGAGGCAAACGTTACACATTGCAGCTTTAAATTAGACCCTATAAAATAGCTTAACAAGTGCAGTTTCCTTCATGTGTTTTCAGATGTTTTAGTGCGACGTATTTAAGAGCTTGTCACTTTTCCTTTAATCAAAAAAAGTGTTATTACACCACAGCCGTAAGCCATGATTTTCAGCTTGTAATTGCTACTCAGGATGAATTGATCACTTAGGGAAAGAGGACATATTGCAAGATCTGTATATTGTCCATTTTCCCAAAGGAAATAATTTGATGTATCTGCTAAAATAATGATAACTTTCAGAAGTACATGAAGTAAAGAAGTACAAGGAGTAAAAGCCCCGAAACTGCAGCTTTAATTTCATAGTGTTTGTAACAGTGAACTGCTTCTTTTTATGACCTGAAAATCATTTCAGAAAGCTGTTCAAATTATAAACGTAACAGTTATTAAAATCCACTTCAACACCGCCATGTTCAACTACATCATGCTTACAAAGTACCTGTCTCTGTGGCAGACGGCATGCTTGTGGGTTTTGTGAGGGCAGAGCCTGGCTCAGCCAATGAGGCACGATAGATTTCTGAGGGCCATGGTGGAGGATGAGTCATGGAATCATATGAGGGACCAAAGTCAGTGGAGGCCAGGGGATCAAATGTAGAAGGGAAGGGGTGAAAGGAAGGGAAACTATGAGGTCTCCTGGATTTGCCTTGAGCACCAGGAAAGGTGGCTAGAAAAGAAAGAAGAATAAAGAAAATGAGATGAAAAAGAAAAGAACGAAAAGAAAATGATGAGATGTGACAGCAAGAAGAAGCAGCTGTAATACAGTCAAACAACACAATCTCATGGCAATTCATTACTATTTTTTATGTTTAATTGATTTCATGGCCATAAAAACCATATGAATTCAATCTCATTCATATGATCTGTCCCCAGAAATGGTTCGGTTTATGGGTTCAGAGGTGGACTTTCGTGCTTGCTCCTCTCTGAAATTTGTATAACGTGATTGTACAATTGTTGTTTTCCCATGAGATCATGTTGAGATAAACCACAATTCAGCCGCAATTAGAAGCTGCAGCAGTGATTACCTGTCTGGGTAACATCAGGGGGAGGGGTCTGCTGAGGGCACGAGAAGGAATGAGCATGAGAAGGTGTGCTAAACCCAGGTGTAGAAGACAGGGGAAGCAGATGAGGGGCCACAGTACCCTCAGCAGAGCTAGCAGGCTCGATTATCTCATAGTCTACAAGACCCTTATGCAATCTTTGAGGGACAGATACAGCGACTTACATGAGGAAGATAAGAGAGATGAAACAAATAAGTACAGGTACAGTTCTGTGTACACAACAGCCAGTGTAACAGTTCTTTTAGATTAAGGCATGACAAGACATGCATGGAAAATGTCAGAGTGTCACAGCAGTTACTATGGGGACGAAAGCCCCGAACAGCAGCAGTAAATATTTCTGTTGGTTTTCAAATCTGTATTATGGGTCAGTGTATGTTTTTGAGTATATATATTATACCATGTACACAGTGTTGTAAATACTGAGATCACATTTAAAACATCAGATTTAAGTAATGATCAGATTTGTAACATTCACCATGTGACACAAGGACAGAATTTCTTGCTTTCATTGAAGATGCACTTTAAAATACTCTCAGGTCAGCCGTTGATAACACAAGATGTACATCACAAACCTCTAGACCATTAAACTTCCCAGGCAGCAAGAAAATCTAAAGTTCTTCTTAACTGTACAGGCTATGTAACTTTATGCTGATAGGTGTAATTTTGTATTCAATTAGAGAAATAGAAAAACAGCATAATCACTGTTTCACTTCTTTAATAATATTCTTCCTGTCTCAGTATTCTTGGACATTTTCTGTAAATCCTAATGAAGTAACTGTCAGTTTCTGTGAGACCCCCAACACTGCACACAACACAAAAGCATTCATGTTTTCACTCTGCCATCTAACTATTAATATGTTCCTGTTGCTCCTCCCACTTTAAACTGAACTTAAATATGAAATCTGACCAACCAGTTTTCAGGTCAGTGCCAAAAACATACAACATGCAAAGTCATGTGCTACAGTCAGTGTGTGAATGATCCTGCAACTGACCCATCTAGTGTGCGATTAGTGTGTGTAGTGAAAACACAACAATGAAATAGGTTTCACATCTGGACAGGATCACAAGCTTGTGTCTTTAGGTGTGCACTTTGATTTCAGGTCTTTAACCTCCTAAATTTGAAATGTTTGAGGTCTTACAGGGTTTACATTGAAGTAAACGTTCAAATATTTATTCACAGCATAATATTTAGCAATCAAAGATATTTAACATAAGGAAAAATGCAGCGCAGAGAGGCGAGTTTGTGGATGACCTAAGAGTTATGCGAACACAGCGCAGCAGATGATGACCTGCACAACTCTTTACACCTAGCGGATGAGAGACTGTACCTGAGCCTGCCGGGGGCCGAAAGACTTTGGGCAGGGCAGGTGGATGTGCACGCATGAATGCAGGCACAGTGAAGGCGTACGGGGATGGACGTGTCTGCAGACCACTGCTAGCAGCATGGAGGGGTTTGGCAAAAGGGTCAGGAGCAGCGCATGACAGAGGGTGGTACTGGAGAGGAGCGTTAGGTGTAATGAAGGTACAGCTCATTCGCTCCTTTTCAGAAGGAGCTGAGAGATGATGATGATGACGACACAGAGAGAATGAGAAACAAATAAATAGAAAGTAAATCAAGAAAAAAGAGGGCGCAAAACAAATGATGACCACTGGGATGCTGAATCCATGGAAATGTGTTACGCAATGTTAACCACTTTTTAGCAGAAACAAACACACCCAGGAATCCCATCAATCTATTAATAGCAACATGGTTTAGAAAATTAAGCTTAACCATTAGCTGAGGTCTGATAACATTTAAGGGCATTTTGTACACAACCATGACAGCACTGAGAAGCTTTGCTGTATTGTGTCACTATGCCACAGTAATCTACAGATGCTATGACAATGTTATGCTTTCCATAATTAGGACATAACAAGACAAATACAAACAATAACTAACACTTATTCACTCCCTTGTCTTTTTACTCACACCTGCCATCATGCTGTTATGGCCATATACCAGCACACCAACTAATGAAAGAAAGATGAGGTATAAAAGTGAGAAAGGGACACAGATTAAATACCTGTAGAAGGGGGGCCTGTGTCTACAGCAGGTCTCCAGGCCTTATCATGTACTTCTCTAGCAATTGACTGAGGAGCTGAAGATCACAGCACAAGATAAAGAATTAAAGAGAAAGACAGAACGTTTGAGAGAAGGCAAAGGAAGACACAGCTGACAGCTAGAAATGAGATTAGAAAATCATGTGTGAGCCTTTCTGATTCATAGCCAGAAACCAAGTGAAATTTAAGCCGTAAAGATAACGCCGATTACTTTTTATAATTATAATTGTATCTTGTTAAGCTTATATGGTGCAGTTTTATATTACAATGAAAAGGTTACTTAATCCCAGCCCAAAAAATAAAATGTAGTAATTATTTCCTAACCCTTGTTGTGTAAACCCAAAATAGGGAATGTTTTAAAAAAAATTACGAGTTAATTAAACTGGTTATTTTTAATAAAAACTACTTATACTTCAACACTATATTTATAACACTAGTGTCGGAAACAGTGTGTGTGTGTGTGTGTGTTGAGAGAAAGCTGCTAGAGTTCAGCAGCTCAGCATTAAAACTGAATTGTTAAGCAGTTCAGTTTTCTTTGAGGTTTTTCAGGATTAATAAGTAGAATTTAAGTTCTGATCAAAAGGAAATGTGGCGATGATGTACCTGATGCCAAACCCGCAACAAAACCAAACACAAGCAGCAGCAGTACAGTGGAAACAAAACTCATTTAGATTAGGTGTTCATACGGTATGTGAGAGTGTAGCCATGTAAGTGTTTTCACATAAAACAAGGAAACAAAGCAAATAAAAATAAAATGTTATAAAATGAAATTTTCCTTTAAAACAGGAAATGCCTGTTTAGGAACTTGTGCTCAAACCTTTTGAACTGTAGTACAAGCTGTGTGCTTCAACAACACACACAGCTCCCAAACACCTTTACAAACAACCCAAACCTGACAGCAGGCAAAAAATATATAAGATCCAATTTAAATGTAATATAACTATTACATTTAATTCAGTGAGTCATCATCAAAAAACTACCTTTGGCACTTCATTACAATAACGAGTCAATAAGAATATAGCCACCAAGATAAAGCAGAGCTGACTGCAATAATCTGTTATAAATTACACAAATGATCCAACCATGTGTACAGAACATGCTGCAGCTACACATACCCTGTGTGTGTGTGTGTGTGTGTGTGTGTGTGTGTATAATACCTATTACTGCTGTGGCCATTCTGACCGCCGCACTCAGTCTTCTGTCCTCCTCTTCATCACTGTCATTAAAATCCTCCAGGTTTCCGATGTCAGACTGCTTTAAACTCATGAGACTGGCCAAACTCTGCATGTCTTCATCACTGCGTAGACAACACAGAAAACACAACCCATCACTAACATACAGCAACCACTCCACACATTTATAGAGGGTTTTCACACTGGGCATGTTTGCTGCTGTTCAATTCTGAGTGTCATCGCTCTCGGCACCCCCACATCATCACAATGATGGTAAAACATCTGCAGTAGAACATGATCACAAGCCCGTTTATATGCTTCTGCTGTATGTGTGTGTTCCACCTCTGTAACTTCTACAGGATTTCTCTTTTACCATCACTAATGAGTACGTATTCGTTTTTGTTAATAAATGTTTTCTTTAATAATTAGTTGTGAAAACCTTAACTTGTTTAACATTAACCAGTATTGATTTCAAAGTTAATTTATCCTTCTGAAAGGATTATCATTAATCTGAACCATCTTTTAGGTGAACTTAGTTTCCACATGTTTTCCCTGTATCAGTGTGAGTTTCTGCTGGGTACTCTGGTTTATGTCCCACAGTCCAAAAACATGCAGGTTAAATTCCCCATCCCTGACTTTTCTTGATATAAATATAGCCTTACATGCTGGAGTGGCATCAAACAATGAATTACTAAATTACAAGTGAGCTACATTGTTGCATACAGCAAAGAAAGAGGTTCGTTTTGTATTAACTCAATTTTAATAACGAATAGTTATTTTCCAGTAGGTACATGGATGGACAGGCCATTTTCCAACCCAGCAATCTGGTTTAATCAGTTGTAAATATAATCTTAAAAAGGTTATTAATTAGGCATATTTGTATTTAATGTATTGGTGAGGTGAAGATGACTGGCAGTACCCGGATGACTGTGTGCTGTCAGTTTTAAGTGATTGTTATCAGGGAATACTGTATCTTACAATTCTATTACTGGCCAATCACAATCAAGTATTGCACCATAAGGAGGTCAGAACTGCTAGTTTAAACATTGTGGCATATACTGGCTAAGAGGATTAGCAGATCAACTGGTTCTTTCATGTCTTCCCCGCTGAGCTAAACGTTGTTTGATTTGAGAGTTTACAGTTTATTCAATGCTAAAAACAGTGATCATGTGATCAATCATTTATCAGGTCTATTCTCTCTCTCCTCCCTTTCTTCCTCAAACACACAGGCACACACAGGACGGATGTCATGGCTTGTTTTAGGATTCAGCACTGAGGAAAATAGTTTTATTGTATTAATAAATGACACTTTCTGTAAGGTACTGAACAATTCTCACTCATTCCTGTTTACTCATTTTGTCTCAGTCCAGCCCTGAGTAAGTATATAAGATGCAGATCAGTAAAATAAGAAAAAGGTGTTTGACACTTCACATACGCTAACATGACATCAAAGATCCAACTAGCAGAACCATAAAAACATCATGTGAAGAACTCACGTGGCTTTGCCCTCTTTCAGGAAGACACAGGACAGAGCAAGTCTGAGTGTGGCATCCACCACTTTCACTGACAGAGGCTTTAGTTTAAGAGTCAGTTCAAAGTGAGCCGGCGTCGCGCTCGCGTACTGCTTCATGTTTACATCCACTGAGGCTAAAACTTTCCGATGGCCCTTTGTTTCCTGTGAGTGAGATAGGGTTACACTAACCAAGAGCAATTGTGTATTTACTATTTACCACCTGTTTTCAAACTCCTGCTCACACAACATATGACACAGTCTTTAACAAACAGGCTTTGTTTACAGAGCAGATAGACTCACATTTTCTATAATAAATGTCCAGTCTTTGTCCTCAAATTCATCTGCGTTTGGATCCTAAATGAAATCATTGAAGTTTGTTGTAAGTACAGCACAATCTTCTCTTCCAGAATAATTTTTCTCTGTTTTCTTTAATGTACTAGGCATGTACCTTAAACAGAGTGACTGTAATATCAGTGCTCTCAGGAATCTGCCAGACCACAGTCCCTCTGTATGGATTCTTAATACCTGGTTGCCAGTCATGAAGCTGCGGATCAACAAAACGAAGAACAAAAACTAGACATAAAACTGCAGGGCAACAAAATATTTCTGTTAGCACAGCTTGATGTCGAAATGAAATATGGTACACACAAAATAAAAACAAAGCTGTACCGTTATGGAGTGAAAACAATGAAGTTTTAATAAAGACAGACTTTTGTATGAAATAATCATTAATAATATAATGTAGCAGTTCATCTATATTAAATCAATCACTCTAATGTAATTGTACTAAATAAATGATTTCATTACATGGCTACCAATTAATTGTTAAATGTTTGTGCTGAAAGGCAGAATTTGTTCCTCCGGCTGTAAATATCAAATATCTTTTCAGTGTTTTCTGATTTTTTAATCCGTTCAGCTGGAACATGCCCAGCTGAATGTAAATGTCCATTTAAATGTAAAATCACCACAGTTGTATCTTGACATCATGTTTTCTGGAAAGGTACAAAAATGGAGACAGATACTCCACACAAACCCACATCTTCCTCTTACCTTGGTGCAGATGCGTCTGTTTCGTCTAGTCCAAACCACTCGCAGTTTGTCTGGCTGCCTGTGAATGACAAATAATACATAATTACAGAAAAACACAACAAATACTGTATCAGTAAAAGCTTGTTTTATTGAGCATGCAACACTGCATAAAACTAGCTTTCAATGTAACAATGTTGAAGAGAAGGCAAGAGAGGCTGTGCATCAGGTTTATTCAATCCACGAGACATAAGTACACGAGTACACGAGTAATCCACAACAAAAGGGAAACAAGAACCCAAAGAATTAACCAGCTCAGGAACCACAGGGGTATTAATACACAAGGTAATCAGTGAACACACAACTGGAGCAGCATGCAGCACTGCGGCACCTCAGCACTGTGGGCTCAAGGGCACCTCAGTTGTTTCCTGCCGGCATTGGAAGCAAACCAAGTTTGACTCTTGTGACCAGCAGGCCACAACTGCTCCATAATTTACTGAACAACTGATTACGCAATTAAAGACAGGACATAGCAGGCAGACATATAACACTTATACATGAGGAGAATTTGAATTTTAAAAGACTAATGAAACAGTAACATGAATATGTATCTAGGATTTTGTCTCTAGAACCAGCCTCTAGATACAGACCTCAAATTCCCCAGTGATTTGCTGGAAGAGGGTTAGGCTACATCAGTACATTGACTAAGAATAGCATCATATGCACTCAGTTTGGTTATTAGGTTACTCATCTGACCCACATACAGGAAAGCATGAGCTGGCTTCATTAGTTAACGAGGTTTTTGATCTTCTACAAAAGCAGGTAACATGTATTTGACCATGTCTGGTGCCTACAGTAAAATAAATCTAACTAGTATGTTTGTCATTCGATCCTCCTAAAAAAGAAAATGTAATCAACTCATCTGTAATCTTATACATCTGTTGAACTCTAACACAAATACTTGTGATATGTTTTAAAACCGTGTTTGTGGACTGGGGACGCATTGCATATAACTGACAGAAATGAAAGGGGTCATATAATGAAGAATTTACAATAGCCTATAATTAAACTGTCACGCAAAAGAAACTTTACCAACAATAAGTGGACCTAAGGGAAAAACTAATATTACAAAAATGTATGGCATAATTCCTCTATGAGAGCAGTGCCCCAAACACAAAGTTTAATGTAAGCTAATGTAAGCGTGTAATTAACAGAAAATTGCAGAACGACACACTTCAGCCAGTGTAATGAAGTGTCTCTTCAGGGCTTCTACAGGAAGTATAAGCGGTGACTTGTTCCACTTTTCCCTAGTATATTTACAGTCAAACTGGTTTCTCTCAATGGAGGGCGTGGCCTCTTCATACACTAAGAAGATTTTGTGATCTGGCACTTAACCTGCACATACGCTCCCTTATCCCCATATAACACACACCGGCTAGTAGGAACAGGTCATTCAAAAACAGTCCGAACCTTGGCCTCAACAGGGTGGACTTGGACAGGGTGGTAGATAACAGTCACCTAACCAAATTCGCATTTTGCTAAATAAAGTGTGAAAGAAGCCTTCTAAAGTCATTCAAACGCTGGTTTCAAAGAGCAGGTATGTTCAATTCAGTCTAATCAATGAATAAAATCATCTAGATCAGCGCTACAATTAGGCACGCCTGCTAGCATCATATTTACAAATGTTGAAATGTTGCAGTTAAGTCACGTAGCCCAAAAAGTATGGTCGCATATTTAAAAAACTATCAGGGGTAACGAAAGCTGAAATTTTAGAAGCTGGTGAAGTCAGTAACCCTTTATGTATCATGTCTAATTTACTGACAAAACGTGCTGACTGTACATTGTCTGCTTCATGCGAGGCAACAGATAATTGTCAGGCCACATTTACCTCATGGTTATCAGTGCAGAACCTGATAAACAAACACTGATAAAAATGTGTCATGAACTACACCAAATTATTCAATGTTAGGTCTTACTGGAATTAATAGATACATACAAACAGAAAAGGTCCGTTTCACATGTTAATTTAGAGCAAAATAATAAAAAGTGCTTGTCTGGGAAAAAATAAATAAATGCAGTAGATTAAAGCTCCTGGTTCTGTAATAAGGGGTCAGATTTAAAGTACCACAATCATTTTTCCTTAACCTCATTTAGTTGCTTTGTCTTAGAAAGCCATTTGTAGTGTTTCTGTGCATGGCATCCTTTACAGCCCAGCTGTAAAATTATTCACTAATTACCACCTGCATCAAATGCCAAAAAACCACATGACAGCCAGTAGATTTCTCTGTGTATGTTAACTTGCTCTCTGAGGTTGTAATGAGGCAGGGGAAAAGTGCAGAGAGGGAATTGTCTCGTGTTGCAGGTCACTCCTAACATCAGCTGCATAAATGAGTGAAGAGGCCAAACACAGTGCTGACAGAGTCATGAGGGCCACAGAAATAGATTACATTCATATAAAGTTTCTGAAGCGTTATTCTACAACCACAAAATCTGTAAGAAAGACTCTTGTTTTATTTCCAAAAGACGTAATGTTTTAACCTTTTCAACATTTAATCGTCCTTTTAACATTGTCAAAACAAATGTCAAACAATTTGAAACAATTCAAACACAAAAAATGAACATTTGAATGAATTTAAATGCAGACAGTGTTGTTTATTATTTACGAAGGAGCTGAGGCATATAATTGACAGAATCGAACAGCTGTTCTAAGGTCAGTCAGGTTTGAATTATGTGACAACATAAGACACACAGTAAATGGGCCAAAGACAGAGCTGCAGTGACCACAAGTCAAATAACAAAATCACAGTCTCATCTCTCTTGTGAACACTGAAATGAGGAAAACACTTAATAGTGTCATAGCATCAGAACTTACCCTATAAAATAAAGATGTTTTTCTAACATTAAATGTTAATAACATTACACACTGTCTCTTACTAATTAATTGTGTTAATTAGTAAACAAAAGCAAAGTAAACATGCTTGGGCCCAAAAGAATGACCCATCCACTTCTTATAAGGTCATAACCTCTGACTTTAAACCTAGTTCTTGTTACAATGAAGTGGTAAAATTATACAGAAGCAATTATAGCAAGATTAAAGGACACTGAAATAACTGTATTTAGATAATTTCATATTTAAAATTATTGAACTGAACCACAGTTACTGTAACACATTATTACCTCAGAAAAAAAAGAGTTTGAAGTACTGTAAATAAGCAAGAATATTACAACCCTTGACATAAACCATATTATTTTGAACTAGTTGCATTGCCAGTTTCAGAACTTTGTTTCTCCTGATCTTAAAACGTTTTGATCTAATTAATTATGTAGACAACTATAACTTGTTCATACATTTGAATTACTTTACAAAGTAAAAATGTATCTTTATTTTGATGGACGATTTAGACTGTTGGATAATGAATGAATAAATTGCATACTGTTGAAAACCTTCGTGAATTTAGTTAATAGGATGTTTCTGGTATACAATGTCTGTATATAAGATGAACATTTATTGCCACTGTACATACTTTCATTTGTATTGTTTGAGGATACGCTTCAAGCAGAACCATTAAGGTGACTAAGAAAAACTGAAGTGAAATGACACTCCGCTGACGTCACGTCATAACACAGCCCGAGTAAACAGGCACTAGATGACAAAAACTCAAGATGCTTCTTGCTGCCGGGCTACACATTATTTAACCACACAAAGCGTAAGAACCTCGCTGGTTAAAATGCCTGGTCATACTCATACTCATTGGTCAACAGCTGGTTATACCCGAGTAAACTAGTCTCTTACCACTTTCTCGTGCACTCCACAGTGAGTTCCTGAAAGGACGCAGCAAACTGAAACTTCGACGCTCTTTTGCCAGCGCGCTGAAGTCTCTTCCAAACCGATGTCATGATATTCAGTCACAACAGAAAGCTCTTCACCAATACGACTAGTGATTTAAACATGCTTCTGGAGAAGCCGCGATGTTTCAGTGACAAACAAGCCGCGGTACCGCCGCCTCATTCACACCCGCTCCGAATCTCCAAGCGAAGGGTATGAGATCACATCAGGGGAAACACATGACCACGTGGTGTAAATTGACATTTACTGCGCTCTCTTGTCATTCAGACAAAACAAAAGATTCATCAATGAAATATAGGTATTATAAATTAATCCTTTTTTATCATTTTACATTTAGCCATTTCAATATAGTCTTATCAAATCATATTTTTAAAATAGCTCTTAAGTAAACAAGTAAACACAATAAAACCGCCCTGGCATACATTAATGATCAAACAAATGTTTTTTTACACACAATGTTGAATTCTGTTATTTTTATTATTTGTCATGCTTGTCATGTCAGGGCAGGTTGGCATTAAAAAATAGCCATTTCTGTTGGCCAAAACAATGGTTTGATATTTTGTATGTCTTACGGTCTGTTTCGTGTTTAATAATGGTTTTCACTTTACTGACAAGCCTAGACTTACCAGGCTGTTTAGTGGCAGGTTACCACTGTGAGAGCACATGCCAATCAGTGTGACAACATGCCCCAGTGGCTGATGTGTGTTTAAAGAACTGGATCTACTTTCCTGGGCAGGTGAAAGGTTTTATAGATTTTTTCAGCCTTTAGGCTACAGCTGTATATAGAAACAGGCACTGAATAATGTACCTATAGTGAAGCAGCTGTCTTGATGAAAAACAGGCACAGCTATTTAAAATATTTGATGTAAAGTTGAAAGCCATCATTTTAGAGCAGCTGTTTTACTGTGCTCTAACAATCGTGTATTAGTCAAACATACTGTCACAAATTTCAGTACAGTATCTTTTAACTGTTTTCTCATTAGTTTAATTACTGATACAGTCAACTGGGAGTTCTTGTTTTGCTGTTTGAACAATGCTAAGGTGTGGCTAAAGCTGCTTGTGTAGCAGGTAATAGTCAGAATATCTGTGCTTATGATCTGGGCCCTCAAAGCTGTTTCTAGATCAGTGTGAGAGGGTAGGTTTGGACTTGCCCTCACTAATCAGATTTAAGATTAGCTTTGGCAGTTGTGGAAAGCAACAGGAACTGCTGCAAGACAAAATGTCAAACTTCTGCTGTTACAACTGTTGCTGCAAAGAATGACCAAAAACAAAATAAATCCACTGAGATCCTCAATCAGATCAAGCAGCCAAATCAAAAGAGAAATGTCATTTCATCACAGGAAGAATTTAAAGTGTTTTGTTATGCTAGTTCTTTCCAAGCTGCTATTGTATTGGTTTAGCTAACTAACAATGTAGATGACTACCACAAATGAGCCTTTATAAAGCAATGGTTCTGAATGATCAACTGGACTGCCCTCATGCAGCAGATGTTGGGCACACTATACACATCACTTCACCCTTAACCTTTCTTAGATTGACACTTATCAAGCCCAAAAGCTGAAAGGGAGATTGAGAAAAGACAGATTATGAATAAGGTTCTTGATCACAGATGAACACTTCAACACTTCCTGTTAGTTGAGTGTGTGGTGGTCTCAGTGCTTCCTGTGGCATTGACCCCCTCGTGCCCAAGTACCAACTGCAGGAAATGTTCTAAAAGATCTAAACAAACCAGAGCGACTACAGTATATACTTATATATCATATACGAGTGGAAATGACACAGTGGTAATATTATTCCAGCTCTGCGAGATCAGAGCCAACATTAAAGCTGCAATGATAAATATAGACCGGCATGTCACACCTGCTGACTGTCAATCAGAATGAAAGAGCAGTTGACTGTGAAAGCATTAGTGACTATGGCAACAAGGTCATCACCATATATACCACATGCTGCAAACCAAACCTGTGACAAACATATATGTACAGTATATATATATGCTCATGTTAATAACATTACTGTGTTAGTTATAGAAATGTATACGCATCAAGTTCTGTATTTTGTTTATGTTTAAAGGGGGTCAGATTTTGGGAAAGTTACTTCTGTGTTGTTTATTTTAACCCCCTTTAATTCTTCAACTACTAAGGAAAAATACATGCCTCTTTCGGTCAAAGGCCCACGTCCTGTGTTTGTTAATAGCAGGACAATGATGTCAACAGCTGACATTAGGATCATCTGGTGTGATGTGACCTTATTAGCTATTTTTAACATGAGTTTTAACAGATGGCCGTTTAGTAAAAACAGAATGCAACCCGTTTCACTTCTATAATGTGCAACATTAATGTGAAGCAAAATGTTCTGTAATGTTGGGAGGGGCTTCAGCCGTCAGTTTGATTTTGACATTATGTAAAGTCCACAGAGCTGCATTGTCAAGAACTTATTCACTTGATTTGAACAAAACAAATTTAAAATCGATTTAATAGTCTTTCCATGTATATTGTATATTGCCTGAAATCACACCCCTAAACATAACCAGTGTCAGTTAAGGAGCAACTTCTTACGGTGTATAGGAAGGGTGAGCACAAGCTCATCCAAACCCACCCCCTTTAGCTCACCCACTTGCAGCCCAACAAAACAAAAAACAGCCTGAATCTGCTGCAGCTCCCAAAACGAGCAAGTTGACCAGTCCTAGAATAAGGTAACCCGCAGATCTTTAGCAGACTGAGAAAGCGTTTAGTGAGGATGTGAATCCTCTCCACTGCACCTCAGCCTATAAGAACAAATGGACAGTGGCTCATGACACATTCTGTACCAGTGTGTGTGTGTGTGTGTGTGTGTGTGTGTGT
>JAZGTJ010000792.1:0-78646 GCA_036877575.1 Botia almorhae | reverse complement strand
GTTTACACGGACCAAAAAGACGCGTACAAACTGTGCGTGTTGACGCGTCCAAATTTCACGCGTTTCATTTGAAGACTTTTGGCCCCGTCCGCGTTCCATAGACGGGAGATTTTACAAGCTAGCGTACCTGCTGACGTCAGCACGGTGATGAAATCTATAAAGTTACTATCAAACCACTTCCTCTCTCAGGAAATTCCCACATGCGAAGTGGGGATATATAAACACGCTGTCATCGTTCAGACAAACCACTTCTCTGACGAGCTCCGAAGCGAGAACTTCACCACCAAACCACTGAACTGCACGATCAGTGTTCACTATTTATTAATCACGATGACCTGCGAGGGATTTGACCTGATTCTGGCTTTAGACAAGTAAGTATTCCGGATTAAATGCATTATATTTCTGTTGCGAGTTCAATTTCGGACAATTGGAAAAAACGCAAAAATTAATGTTGCACACTCTTAATGCATGTTGTAGACGACGTCACGACTTTGTTTATAAGATTTCATAGTATGATTTTTTTAGATGGTGGATGTGTGAATTGTTTTGGTTTTGCTAATGACGTCTTTTATTTGTTTTTCCTTTGAAACAGCGCGTACGACGTCCCGTTTGACTCGGGCAGGACTGCTGGGTTTGATGAAATGGACTGTTCGGATGCTCTGAACATGGTGGGTTCTTTTAAAAACAGGGTTACGCGTGTATGAATACGGTCTGCTGAATGTCAATGACGTGAAACGTGTTTAAACATCTTGTGTGTCTTCAGAGTGGCCGGTGTGACTTGCACAGAGGAATGAAAGTGGAGCTGCATTCTCACAGCATGAAGCGAGTGGTGAGCATCATCATCGCCCTCCACAGGATGAAGAACTTCAGACCACAGTCTTCTGAGTTTGGAGATCATGAGCTGCTCAATATCATCATGGAGAATGTGATCGAAGGTACCATCACTGAATCCGTCCCAGCTAATGTTTTGAGGTTATAAGAATGTTCCCCCAACGTTAACAGAACATAAAAAATGCTATTTTGAACATTCTAGGAACATTCTAGTTTTTTTGATGTCGCATTAACATTATTGCTTGGTTATAAGAACGTTACTCGAACATTTCCTTAATTCTGTAACTTTTGTAAACATTACACTAATAACTTAAGAATCATGTTTTTATATAATGTATCATGTAATATATAATGTTAAAAAACATTCTACTAAACTTAGGGCAAGAACGTTTTTGGTAACTTTGAAAGAAGTTTTTAGAACGTCAGCCGACATTCAGAGGTTGTTCCTGATTATCTGAGTTTGTTTATTGGTGGACCAGGTTGACCATTTTGGTTGAGCTAGTTAGATCTGATAAACCCCCTTCTGGCCAGCAATACACCAGTTTTGGTTATGAAACCATCATGTTTCATAAACCTCACTGACCACTTAAGCTAGTATAACTTGTTCCTTTGCAGAGCAAACCAAGTTTAGTTTTAGTTAAGTTGGCTCAAAACCCTGACATGGAATTTGTGCTGTGGTGAATTTGTGCCATGCAAGACTCATCGATTTCTCATTTATTTTCACAGAGCGTCATTTAAATACGATTGAGGCCGTTCCATCCTACACCAAAAACAGCCGGGTTTTACAGTGTTCTGTGTGCGATCAGTTCCAAAAATCTGTTGTGCAGAGCGGCGGAGCGCCGCATTTACAGGCCGTGACTCTGAGGAGAGGAAACGACCAGCACAAAGGTACATCTCTATAACACAAGCTTTCTCATTTAACCACAGATTCAATGAATGTTGTTTTGGTTTTACCTTCTAACTAAACATTTGTAACTTTTTTTATCCAGTTCTGTTTAATCTATCGACATACACCACGCCGACCCCCACCAGGACCGACTCCCATCCAATATGTCTGGGAATTTCCAAGAGCAACCTCTACCTCGCTTGCTCCAAGTCGGATCAGTCAAGTTCCCCCACCTTGATTTTGAAGGTTAGTACGGTCGCATTCGTTTTAAACACGCGTCTCGCAACCTCTGTACATTTTTTTGCCACATTCTAAAGCAAAAAAATGAAGCTCCTCTTTATTGTTGTAGGAGGTGAATGGCAACCTCAGCACAATTCAAGATGGCGACGCTGAAGGCTACGATCACCTGCTGTTCTACAGGAAAGAGACCGGAGTGTCTTCCAACACATTTGAATCCTTTAAATTTCCGGGCTGGTTTATTAGCACCGCGTACGATGATTACGAGCGCGTGGACATGTGCCAGACCTCAGCTGATCGCATCACAAACTTCACTCTCATTGATCAACAGCTAGTCCAGAGCTGAGAACCAGACCTGATTCAGTTAACCCAAGTCAGTCCAGAGAGTATGTACCAAGTACAGTTATTTAACTGGATTTGTCAGTCGATGATAGTCAGTGTCATGTATAAGCATATATCTTACTCCTAAAGATCCTAAAGTATACAAAATCCGTTTGACATATTTTGCAGTCTAGATGTCAGAATTAAGAATTGGGAACGTAAATTCATTGAAAAATTTGTTGTAAATTCACATTGAATTCTTTGTTTTCAGCGTCTTTAATGTTGTTTTGTATTTATTTAAACTATTTAACATTTATTTACAACACTTCGACATTTATTTAATTCGAACACTGTTTCGTACTTGCTTTTTGTATTTTGATTTTGAACTGTGTTTTTAAAATAAAAATTAAACGCAGACGTAACATTGTGTTGCAGCCAGTTTTATTATCAGCATCCCAAAATCATCATCTTGTTTATTTTTTGTTTAGAATGTGATTCCTTTGTACATAGATTCCTAAATATCACAAATCGGTAACTGAAAATGTTATGAATCAACAAATAGTAAACATGATGAGGAATTACAAACCAGTGGGAGGGATCAAAAGGTCTAAGCGTCACGTTTTGTAAGTCTAGTACCTTATTTATCACACCTGATTTAAATCATGAGCTTATTAGCAAGGATACATAAACTCAGCTATGTGTCAGATAACGTGCAGTGTGTCCCCGGTACCAAGATTGAAAATCACGCTCAAGACTAGAAGTGATAGATCGCCCTCATGTGGCAGGTGAGTGCCACTGTACTTTTGGTTCAAGTATTTTTGTTTTTCTAGTTAAAGGGAAGCTATTTCGAAAAGGCTAGCAATAGATAGCAAGCTCGTTTTAAAGCATAAGATCCCGCCCTCCCTTCAGAGTGCTCTCCAAAGCCACGCCCCCTCCAACAGTGTGTTTGCAAATACACAGTTTGACAGGCAAGTAGGACATCCTATCATTGCATTCGGACCGATAGAATGAACGTTTTATGGTCCTGCGCCTTCCACAGAAGACATATAAACGTATAAATATATTTAAACCACAGTGATTGCTATCAGGATGTGAAGATTTTTAGTGTGTTTGTAAAAGATTATACCTGCCTTTAAGATTTTGAGATTTATACAATAATACTCGCGATTAATATAACAAACTTCAGTAACAAACTTTTAAATGCCTTTATGATGGTGTTTGAATGATTGCTAATTAAATGACAGTACAGCTGGTAGAGCGTTGTGTTAGCTGTGTTGTGGGTTTGATTCCCAGGGAACACATTTACTAATAAAAATATATAGCGGAAATCCAAAGTCACTTTGGATAAAAATGCATGAATGTAAAATGTAAAGACACCTGTCAAATTAAACAAAAGCCTTTTACATTTTTATACTCCAGTAATATACATTTATTATAGTATATTAGTTATGAATGCCTTAACCAGATCTTAACCAGATCTTACTAACACATGCAAACAAAGTGGGAAACCATCGGTTCAAAATGAACCCACCGTAACCATGTGACTGTCAGTGTACTGAGGAACAGCGTGAACACACTTCACTGTTTCTGCTAACCACAGCAACCTGATTCTCTGCTCAACCCATTCATATACAAGACACAGTTTTAAAGAGACAGTACACCCAAAAATGAACATTCTTCCATCATTTACTCAACCTCATGTCATTCCAAACCTGTGTGACCTTTCTTATGCTTCTGAGATACACAAAAGTACGTTGGTAAGCAAACAACAGTGGCACCCATTGACTTCCATTGTATGGACACAAAACCACTGAGACATTTCTCGAAATATCTTTTGTGTTCCACAGATGAAAAACAGTCATATAGGTTTGGAATGACATGAGGGTAAGCAAATGACGGAAAATGTTCCTTTTTTTGGGTGAACTATCCCTTTAAAGATGTTCCTGCTAATTCGGTACCGTTTGAACTACTAGGTTTGTCATTCTTTAGAAAAGAGATACATTTCTTTAAACATTTACAGATTCTCATTTGTGCAGTTGTGCATTATTAAAACCATTTTATTGTTAACAACAGAGCCCTTACAATAATGAACACTAATAAGTGTAAGTGTAACATTTGTGAACTGTCCCTCCCCCCAAATCTCTGTGGACGCTCACATGCGCATGCTGCAGGATGTATGTATCACATTCCCGGCACATGGCAACACCAGCTAAATATAGCAACACGCTTGGATCAGGGTTTTTCTCCTGTGACACAAACCCCCGTCACGTAACTTCAGCCCCCTCCCTCACGCGTTCCTCTGCGCTCGTGAGTCCGGGGAACTCGATCCGGTTGCGGTTAATTTACCGAGTCAAGCATCGCGGCCTTATACTGTGATGTGGAGAGCAGCACGACTAGATACGATCGTGCTCCGCAAAAATGATCACGTGTCTTCTCTCTGCAGAATGTTTTGTATACAAGGGTTCAAATTATTTAAGACAAAGTGATAGTTTAGTGAAATACGTCCATAATTAATGTGATGCATTTGCAAAATTTCGCTTTTTTTATTGAGGTCATCTTATTTGTCTTATTTGTTTTTTTTTTACATTTGTATGTCTGTTTACCCTATTAATATTTTTTCTATTATAATTTAGATAATGTTTTTATATAACTCTTTTATATTTATTGCTGAAATCAAACACAAAATGTATCTTCCACAATGACAAATAAGGAGCATTAAAAACAGCTGAAAAAATTGAAGCCTACAAAGTACGGCCATCATTAGCCAACAAGCTCATACAGTTAATGTTAAAAGACAAAAAACGCATTTAATGTGCATGATTCTATGTACCAACACTCGTTTCGGAGAAGGAGAACTAAGCCATACTCAATTTTCATATGGCTTTAACCAATGAAATGCAAACACTTTGGCTTTTTCCTATGATGATGTCATATAACCCCACCCACCTTGACCTCAATCAGACCTTCCAGTTGTGTGTCGAAATTTTGGCCAGCGCTTAATGCTTAGAGATGAGCTCTTCGTAACCAGTGGAAGGCTTGTGTGATCACAGCATTTGAAATAATCCCCAAATGATTTGGCAGAGGTCTCCGTGTGGCATTACGTCCCCTTATGCCACTCCTGTCTGCAGTTCTGGCCTGCAGTCTTACGTTCCTGTGAGAACGATGGAATGTCAGAATGACATCGGAATGTCAGAATGACTTCGGAATGTTAAGACCGTCATTTTAATGATCACCGCGGACAAATGCTGCGGACATCTGCGTGCCTAGAAATACTGAAAATGCATTAATTGCTAAAAGTCAACACAGAGAAACCTAAAGAGGATTTTTGACCAAAATGTGGAAGCTTAAATTAGATTCATCATCGCCGTAACATTTAATTACATTAACAGTTAATAAACAACAATGTTAACTTTTAAAGTTTAGATTTTTAGAGTGACCTCAACAGTAACCTAAGACAAAGTGTGTTGGTTAATTTTAACCAATTTAACCAGTGTGGCCTAAAACGATATCAACCAGAAAGCAACTAAAGTAATAACAGACAGGAAGCTCATGTTGACTTAAAAACTAAAGAACTCAATCCATATATAAAAAACAGGACACCAGGACACAGAGGAAATGCTTTCCATCATTTATAATTTCCTTTATTCTGTTACAAACATACATAGCATTTTCTAAATATAGACTTGTAATTCTCTAAAAAAAACAAAAATGGTGTTGCCATGGGAAAAATGGAAGACTGCCTGTTCTAATTGGGGCAGTCCGGTGTGTGGGCGGGACTTGATGGGATGGGCGGAGATACTTTTGAGTATCTGAGACCTGAGCTCTTGACAGTGTCCTGCAGCAGCCGTGAAATCCTCTGTGATCTCTCTCTCTCTCTCTCTCTAAAATGTCAGTATCAAGTAATGGATACAAAATGAATTAAGCAAATATATGTCGAGAGAATGCCAAGAACCTGAGGTTAAAATCTCTGCTGAAAACATCATATATATTGGAAAAATAGCTACCTTTCAAAAAAGATTGTTTCGATGAAATACTGCACTTACGATCTGGAAAACAGTGGTTTACACGGATGCTGTTAAGAGCTCGGGCGCATCACCTGGAATCATGTAACATTCTTTCCAAAGTTCTCCAATATTTCGTACAGAGGTATTGTTAATTTCAGAAGTATTCGGACACACGGCGACACCCCACACAACTTTGCACAAATCCCAACCTCAGGAAACAGAAAGACAAATCGGCCAATTGGGAGAGTTGGTGAGGATCCTGACAGGAAATGACCTCATAATCCCCATCTCTCTAGATGAGTATTGCTTCCTGTCCCCGTTTTCTTTGTGATAGTAAGGCGGTAACAAAACGCGTAGCTTTACAGCACATTTCTCACATATATATATTTATATATAACTCACACGATACATCTGAAATAAACAGCCAAGTTCGGTCGAAAGAAAGTCCATTTCGGGTGTTAGCGAAAGCTTCTGCTCTATGGTTTGTGCCCAGTTCCACATCTTACATGGTCAGAAAGTGCTGCGATACTCCACTTTAACATTTAGCAGCTTAGAGGGTTTTAATGCTTGCGCTTATACATGTTAAAGTGAAGAAACACAGCCAGTATGAGGGTAAATGGCTTATCGCCTTTTGCCAAGTGTAAAGCTGCAAAAGCAAACCGAAACCAAATGAGCAACCGATTTCGGTTCTGTGTCACATAGGTTCTCTAAACGTAGTTAATAGAACAGATGACTCGTACAATAAATGCAAAAATAAAAACACACATGATCTATAAATGCTGTTAACGTGGGGCTACAGAACCGGTACAGAAACGTCACGGATTTCCTTACTAGAGCAAGTTCGCACAATTAGCAGTGAGTTGGGTTGTAAAGCTAGCCTGAAAACCTGAATCGTGCCTCTCGCCTACAAATGTTCAGTGTGGTGGAGCAACACGACCAGCAGTTTGAGGGAGTCAGAGGGGGGAAGGACGCAGGAATGTCCTGCCAACAGCTGCTGTGTCACGCTTTCGGTTGCCGTTCAACCTCGACTGCCAAATGTGGTCCTGTTTTTTATGCGGGGACGTCTATACACACACATTACCATAAGAGTGCCAATTCCTCACTTCAGTATTTCAAAATGATTACTGAATTGCAACATGCTTTTTGGTTTCCTGCAGCAGCAACCATCGCATGCGGTATGCGTGCTCTGCTGATGTAATAACATTTGCGGTAGCTTGCGGATGCTTAACAATCGGGCCCTTGTGCCGCCCCACACACAGGGCTAATGCCGCAGCTGAACCCATGAGCACCCGCGCAAGAATGCTCACCCGCTTCATGCTTCTCGCATTAAAATAGCCGGCCTGCTAAGTCAGCTTGCTGTTGCAGAAAAACAGCTGCTGCGAGTACGGAACACGAGTCTGAGTCGGACTGCAGAGAGACGCATGCAGGAGAACTGGCGTTCGCTGCTATTTGTATAGCCAACAGTGTGAATCTGATTTGTTAGCTAATAAATAATTTGATTATTTTATACATCGGGTGACGCCAACTGACTGTATTTTAGCTAATCCTCCGTGTATTTCTGTGTTTTGTCAAGATCGTCTCAAAGTTAAACAGCTGACGATTAACACAAAATAGCACAGAAGGTCCAAAAAGGCTTTACGCTAGCACAAAACACACCGTTGCTCCCAAAAAACAGCTGTTTGGTTCTTCTATGCTAAAGTGCTCCGATTCAATGGTTTCAATTTAACAATCTTTCTCCGTCACAACCCACTGGTCTAGTTGGTTATTTCATAACATTTGGCCAAACGCTTTTCATAAAAGAACGTATCATATTAATATAGCAGAGAATAGTATGCAAGGGAAAGCAATAAATTAAAAGACTAAAGACTTTTGATAGCAGTTACAAATAAAAACAAAGCTGTAAACTCAGGATTGTGGGGGATTATATGTTATGTTTTGCTTGGCTTATCTTAACTATGCAATCATAAACGTATTGTATTGATTTATTATTCTGTACTCTTCCACAAAACAAATACACTGGACAAATTTTCAATCCCAGCTTATTTATATATATATATATTTTTTTACAAAATTAACTTTTTGAGCCTTAATAATAATTCTATAGTTCATATATAACTTTAGTTTGTGTATCCAAAAATATGCTGGTTTGTTTACATACTCTCTCATAAAGAATGAGCTTCTATTAAAAAAACAACAACACACACACACAATGGGAGAAGTTCGAAAATACACTTAGCCACGTAGCTCTGTTCTTTATATTAAATTAATAATGAGTGTTATCTCACTTTAGTTCTATCGATCTAGACAATCTGTTCTATATTCAGTGGAAACCTGTTGTTTTAAATCCAACAAAGGATTTGGACCCAACTCAAGAAAAAGACAAAACTCTTTGTATGTCAACCCCAAAACCTGTATAATGTACACCACTGACAGAATTTTCAGGTATAACCGGGTCTGTTGAACATCTGTTTTTTATCAGTAACACACGCAGTGAATGTTTTGTGTGAAAGCCACTGCTTAATAGAATCTAAACAGTATGAAAATAAATAAGAGGCAAAACTCTCACGTTTAAAGACGTAACCCCCATCGAAATTTAAAACATTTAGTTTTCCTAAACAAAAAACATTTTGATGGATACGTGACATGCCTAAAAAAAAATTTGAATGATAACTAAAGAGACCCATGGGAATATTCTTTCCACAAAACAAAAATAATAATTTGAGAAGACAACTTTTGAGAGTCACATTACAACATAATTATAAAGTTCTTCATTTTGATAACATTTTGAGTCCCGTACCGCCTCAGCAGGGTAGCAGGAAACACACAACATGAAGACCTGTTTATTTATTTAAATCTCTTCTAAATCTTTTGGACGTTACACACCCTTCTGGTCTGTTTTTCTCGTGTATTGACCGCTATAAGATTCAGCAGTCTTGGTGTTTCATGTAATAAAACTTTAATTGTTAGCTAAGACAATTAAACTTGCTGGTTTAACAGGGCAGAGCGGCATAGGTAATAGGTCAGATCTCATGTGACATCTTTGCCCTTAGCTTCTATTTGTGATCTATTGCACCCCCCCCCCAACCCTTACCACATAGAAACTTCACAGATCTATTTTTTTCTGTCAAATGAATAATCTGCCACAAATATTTTAATAGGCTATTTGAGTTCATATCATGCAACTTATTATTTCTCGTCATAAACCTGCGCCTGCCTGTGGTCAGAACTCCGCATCAGTCATCGTCTACATCCTCGCCCTCCGACTCGTCTCTCCTCTCGTACATCTTATCCCGGTGTCTCTCCTGGATCTCTTTCATCTCCTCGGCATAACGACAGAAAGCTCCCCCGAACTTGCCCCAGGCTTTGAAGGGTATGGTGATGGAGTTCCTATAACTGGGCTTGACCTCACTGACCCGCAGGAAAACTCCGTATTTGTTGGACCCGACGTCAAAAAAGAACCTCTTGGAGTCCACCATGATGGAGGTGCCCTCGGGCAGCTCTCCGTACCCCCCCGCGGCGCCGGGCCCTCCGCCCAGCTCATCGTCCTCTCCGCCGTAGTCGTCAATGAGCTTGGCCAGGGCATCTCGGAACTCAATTAAGCCCTGCGCGGGGAGCGCGATGGTCTGGCCGGCCTGCACGCTGCCCCCAGGGCCTCCTCCTCCGCCGACTCCGAAGCCCGGCCCTCGATTGACGGTCTGCCGGATCCGCAGGAACCTTCCGCGCTGGTTCTCTTTTAGGTCGAGGTAGTATTTGCGGTTCTCCCGGACCAAGAACTCGCTCTTGAGCGCTCGCCGCGGGCCGCCGTCATCGCCGCTGGAGGACTGCGCGATCTGCTCCGGGCTACTGGGCCCCAGCTGGGCGTAGTGCTCGATGAAATCCCCGAGGTAGTCGCGGAACTCGGCCGCCACGGACATGGACAGGGTCAGGCGACTTTTGGAGCCCCCGGCGCCCACCTCCGCTATCTTAATGAACCGGCCCTTCGAGTTCTGCTTGACGTCCAGGTAGAAGCGCTTGTTCTGAATGTCCAGGCGCTTGGACGCCAGTTCCTGGGTCTCCTGCTCCCGTTGGAAGTGCTGATAGCCTCCGCCACCTCCTCCACCGCCGCCACTGCTACCACCGCGCTCGCTCCCACTGTCTCCATCCGCCATCTTCACCACCTCCAGCCAACTTCTCCGACAGAGAAACGCTCCTCTCTGCCCCTGCTGCAGTCGACGCGGCTCTCAGTACCACAGCATTGGCTTCACGTCTGCCAATAACAGAGGCGGCGGACGCGCAGGGCCGGTCATAGGACTGAGCGCTTGTCATTCGGAGCGCAAGGGAGGAGCTGTCAGGCTCTATTGGTTAAAGACATTTCCTCCTCCTGTGCTTGTATTTCCTGCTCTGCGTCTCTAGTAATGATAATAATACAGATGATTCATTTATATAGCATAGACCCAGAAACAAAATCTGGAATTTAGTACATTTTTTTCCACGTCATTTTATTGTTTGGAGCAGAAAGAAACTTTGTTTTGAAATAGCACTAAATGTTTTCTGTTGTACCGTTTAAAAAAATGTATAACATGAAAATCTGTGTATTTACATATCATAAATAGGAAAAGAGCTGCGGTTGCCAAGCCCTCAGTCGGCAGGTCTGTAAAACAATCATAAGCATAATTATACCATAACCAATTATACCATATTATACCATATTAAACCACAACCATAATTAAACTTATTTAACTTATTTAATTTATATAAATGCTAAAATTTATAATAATTTGCACGCCCTTTAAAAACAACAACTGATCCAGAAAAAGCTGTGTTCTTATTCGTCCTTGGATTATACATTTTCGTGACGTAAAAGCTGCTGAACGAAATTGGTCAGTGCGTTGTTATTCGAAATTCGTCAGTGCGATTATAAAAACACATACGTGGAAAACAATTACACTCAAACCTGTGCTCTTAACTGAATCAGCAACACACAATCATTAAATAAAACGTGTAATTGGTTTAATATCGATGTTTATTACAGAAATTAAAAAACTTAGAAAAACGTATTTCAGCTGTGTCACAAAAGGTATTTTGGACTCATTGTAATTCAAACGTATTTAAATCATTATGATATTTCAAATTTAATTTAATCTGCTAATAACACAGTATTTATCTGTTATGCGTTGCAGTAGACGAATGCGACGTGCTACTCACATCAAGTAAGCAAAAAAGCTCAGCTGTTATATGTGTTATACGTTTTAATTGTTTAAAAATGAAATATATCCATGCACATTAAAACATAACCAACGCAACTAACCGGTTACACTGTGGCGATGCTTTGACGCATGCGCATAAAAACAGTGAGCTGGTGGTCCAAAAAACCAAAGAAAAGAGCCTACCTATCAAAAAGCACAGCGATTGGTTCAAAGGGAGTTTTCAAAACAAGATGGCGTTTGCTGATTGGTTGGTACGCTGTGCCGTGTCGCGCTATCGGTTAAGTGGGGATCATTGTGTTTTCCCTCCGTTTTGAGTGAAAAGAAGAACTTCGTCCGGCGACATGGTAAACATATATTTTATTTTTTCTAATTATAAAATAAAACATACCTCGCACCGAAGCGCTCGGCATAAACTCATAGATGCACTACCGCGTATTTATGCTCGTGGTGGCGTTAATAGACGTGCAGCGTTCGTGGTTTTGCTGCGTTCTGTTAAAAGAGCGCCTACAGTGAAAAGTAAATGTAATATTTTCATTTCATGTCAAAGGGGACAAAAATCTGTATGTGCATTTATGAAAAAGTGGGACGGGGATGCTTTTAACTAAACTAAAGTCTTGTGCACAGATTACTGGGGATATTTTGCTGCAAATAAAAGGAGAATCCTAACAAAAGACGTTTTAATTTCAGTAGACAGATTAAAAACTGTCTTGAGTTAAAATAACAAAACAAAAGCTACTGTATGTGAGAATCTTTTTTTAAAGAGCAAATAAATTCAATATTTAAACAACCTGAAGTTTATTCAATATATTTTTGAAACCTTGCCAAAATGCGTTTCCACTTTGTGCAGGCTGTATTTTTGAAAGGCTTTAACTCGTTGGCTTGTTTGCGTTTGTTTGCAGTAAAGATGCATTACTTACATTGAACATTATGTTGTTTCAATGAGATTCGGTTTTGTGTAATAAACTGTGTTCTGGTGCCTCCACAGGCAGGTGGAAAAGCTGGAAAGGACAGTGGCAAAGCCAAGGCGAAAGCAGTATCCAGATCCCAGAAAGCTGGTCTGCAGGTACTGACTCAGCCAGCCAGAAAAATACAAACGGATCGTACACAGAAATGAATAATGTTGCTTTGTTTTCTTTGAAGTTTGAGTAGTGCAGTTTTCTTTGTTGCATTGATTTCTTTCTAAATAAGGAAGTTGGGGGTTGGACTTATGGAACCCCCCTTATGCTATTGGCTATTTTAAATAGCCAATAGCATTTACTTTGTGTCAGAATGTACATGGCTGTACAATTCTTTTGTGTATATACCTCATTAAAATTAAATTTCGTGATCGTTAAGAGTACGGCCCAATTCTAAGAGATATGTCAAAACCACAACGCTCATTTTGGGGTCGCTGTCCCTTTAAGTTTCCTGTAGGGCGTATCCACAGGCACCTGAAGACTCGAACCACCAGCCACGGCCGTGTGGGTGCCACAGCAGCGGTGTACAGCGCGGCTATCTTGGAATACCTTACGGCTGAGGTATTGTTCTCATTTGAGCACAGTTTCCTATAATAATCAGCAGGTTGCTGGCGAGCATATGAATCGTTCTCGGTCCCTCCCCAACATCTCTCTAAAAACCAGTGTGTGTTGCGTCCGCAGGTGCTGGAGTTGGCTGGAAACGCCTCCAAAGATCTGAAGGTGAAGCGCATCACTCCGCGACATTTACAGTTGGCCATCCGCGGAGACGAGGAGCTGGATTCTCTGATCAAAGCCACCATTGCTGGAGGAGGTGAGTTTAATTCGCATAAACACAAAACATAATAGCTTACATGTTGTAGGATGTCTTGAGGTTGCTCAGTTAGGTTAATCTAACGTAATATTAATGTTTGCTCTAGCTTTTATCTGTTTCTGGTATGTGAATCTATTTAAGTAAAAAAATGAAGTTTTTTTAGTAGCACAAAGGTCATAAGCTAAAGATCTTTGTCAAATGCGAATCGCTCAACTTTATACGTGAAGCGATGTCAGACTGTGCTCTGCTGTTGGTGGTAATGGGAGTTGTGGTCTGTCTTTCCTACAGGTGTGATTCCTCACATCCACAAGTCTCTGATTGGAAAGAAGGGCCAGCAGAAAACTGTATAAGGTGTCCATGCTTGATTTTGTCTCTGTATAGTAAAGGGCAATCAGCATGGAGAGAGCGAGTGCTTGGTTACGTCCCTCCTTTTGTTCCATTATGTTTTAGCGTAGTTTGACATAACAATGGTTAGTTTAGCATACTGTTTTCATGGTGGGATGGTAAAACGTGTGGTCTGGGGTAATAAGAGGGCTTGTTTAAGGTGGGTTAGGGAATTGGGGTTTTCTGTGGTGTGGGTTTTGTTAATGGTTTTTGAAAATCTGTTTTATACATTAAAATAAACTTTTTTCTACATTTGATGCCTTTCTGTGATTAATGTGATAATGGGCACTGATACGGTTTATGCAAACTTTTGCTGAGTATCTCATAGAGTTATAGAGTTTTGATGGTTCTGGTAAACTGCTTGTCTGTAAATTGCAGGCTAAATTAAGTGTCACCTGGTTCTGCTCTGTACTGTAGTTTACTTTCCGTTAACTACTGTATTAAGTACAAAAAACTGATTTAAAAAGTAGATATTGTGTGTCAAGTGTACTCGATGAAACGTATCAGAAACGTGAAAGTAACCACATTGTTTTTCTTTGCTAGTTTCATAAAAGGAAACTAAGATTTGCTCACCTTCAAAGCAACCCATGTAATTCCATTTATCAGCTCTAAAATGTTAATTATTTAAAAATATAATTTGTCTTGACAACAATATAATGTATACATTATATAAGATGAAAATTAAGTTACAATGACCTGTGATTTAATCTATATGAAATTATATATGAATATAAAAAAAATACGCTTTGGAAATAAATCACTTGCGGTATACTCAAATAAAAGACGATTTATTTACAGTCCTCTTGTATCAAATAGACATGAACGAAATAGAGCTATTCAAAATGTACAAACATTTAAATAAAACAATCATAAACAGCATCGTTTGCAAGTTCACATTCATTATTGCACTTCACCCTATATTCACAAATGTAAACAAAACTTCAGAAGGAGGAAATGCGTCCAGCGACGGTCAGGATGAATGCGGCATTCTGACTCACTGCGTGTTGTAGTACTGGGAGTGGTAAGGCTGGTATGGTGCCATTACAGATGGGCTACTGGCATGGACTGGTAAACTCTGCAGGGTGCTGTACTGATACAGGGTCTCTACGGGCAGAGCGGGGATGCTAGCAGTCGTAGCCGGGCTGTAGTGGAAAGCTGGGGGACACTGGGCGTAAGGAACCGAGCTCTCCTGAACTCCCGGGTAATAGCTGGGATACGGAGCCGGTCGGAAACTGTGCAGATCAGGGTAATGCATCATATGGGAGGCGACCTTGGCCTGACACGCGTGAGCCAGGCTGTCTTGAACGGTCCGTTTAAGCTTCATGCGTCGGTTCTGGAACCAGTTTCTAATCTGATGGAGAGAAACATCGGAGCAAAAGTTAGCAGAAGTTCATTTTGTACATTATAAACAACTTACAACTTATCCGTGCATATTTTCAGTGCACAGTACATTTGGGAGGTTCTAGTTATTGTATTCAGTAATGATAATGACAAATGATAATTTCTCGGGAATTCAGTCTACATTAATACAACATGTAAACTATGTTTCAAACAAAAATGGCGATAAAAAGGTTAAAAAGTTACGGAGTGCAGCTTTAACAGCAATGCTTATGTTGTTCTGGTAAATAATCACAAAATACAAAAAGTCACACACCTGTTTATCAGAGAGATGTAGTTTCTTGCACAGCTCAGCTTTGTCCTGTGTTCCCAGATAAGCGTTTCTTTTGAAGACTCTCTCCAGACTGTTGATCTGCTCGGCGGTGAACGCTGTTCGGGGTCTGCGGCCGGTAGAGGGAGACACGGACGGGGCGGGTTCCTTCAGCGCCCCAGGTGAGAGCGAACGCCCGCCCTCACTCTCGTACCCTGACGTCTCTTCCTCCTCCGTGCTGCTGCTGCCGAAGCCCGGTTCAGATGCTGTGAGGACACGGACCATAAACGTAAATATAAAGTCACATAGACAGCAACTGCATCATTAAAAGCAGTTGGACAAAGCCAGATTAATCATATAAAAACAAGATTTGTAGAAGAAACAAACAAGAAAACTTCTCGTTATTGATCATTTACACCAAACTGAATTGTATTAATCCTTGTATTTTTGGAGCCATTTCTTACTAAATCATAATTAAATTTAATAATAATGAATCATAGTAAACGCAAAAAGCATGTAAATTAAAAACAGAATGTTTGATAAATAGTGATTTTCCCCAGTACTATTTTAACAGTACTTTTAGCTTTTAAACGTTTAGAAAATGTTTACAGTCATTTTGTATTTTAATAGTTTTGACTTGGATCACAAAATTGACATTTATAGCATCAAAAACGATTAGAACTGTATTTTACCATGAGCGTGTTGCTGGCTGCTGTTGTCTGATGCAGTCTGTTGAGTGGACGTACACAGAGAACTGTGTCCAGGCTGAACTTGTGCTGCGTGTGTCTCTTGATCGTCCGTGTTCTCTGCTCTCCATCTGCCATAGAAGCCCGGAAGACTCTCAGGAGCCGTGCCAGAGGCGCTGGGCCCCTCCTGTCCAGAAGAGATCCAAGCGTTTGAGGGACGCGCTGAGGCCTGGCTGCTTTGAGACAGCCACTCAATGGAAAATTGGCCCTTCATCTCCGTGAATATGCTCAAATCCAGCAAAGATGGAAAAATATCCGACACCAAACGGGGGAAATCTGCGGTGGTCCTTCTGAGCGGTGAGTTTCCAAGCTTGTGTTGGTTCAGAAGTTCCGGGAGGCAGCGAGTGGGGTCTGTTTGTGGTCTGACGTTCACTGATTAACACCTTCAGTATGGGGCTCAAGTATTTATAGGGATAATCCCGGCTCATTTACAATTCAGTTCACCCAAGATCAAAGGACACATCCTCCCCTGTTCTGTTCTCCACCCCTTCAGTTTTCACAAGTGTGGTAATGAAGACGTCTCATTCGGCCTTGAGTGAACCCATTAACTCCTGGCACCACTAAGTCTGGAGATGTAATCCCCTCCCAAACCCATCTCTGATCCTGCTGCTCTCTGAGGTGTGTGTGTGTGTGTGTGTGTGTGAGATTTCATATGTCCTCATTACATGTCTGGTGGTTGAAGTTCACAGTACAAACCGTGTACGCTGAGTGAATTCAGAACCAACGGTGATATTTAGCAGATTTTCAAAATAGTTTTGGTTTTGAGTTGTTACTCTCGTAAGTGCTGGAGGGCAAATTAGTGTGATTACAGTAAAAACATCATCTCATAATGTCAGCAGGTCTAAATGCACGTAAACATTTAATTTAATTATGAAACAATCACGCTTACTGATTCCAGCGTAACGAAATGCTTCATGTGCCATTTTAGTGTCTTTAAAAAACAAAAGATCACATGAAACAACTTCAAAAATTATTTCTTTTTGGGCTCTCTAAACGTTCCCTCAAAGTTGTCACAAATGTTCCTGCAATAACATTAGCAGAACCTATTTGTTAACATTATATATCATATAATCATATCATATAATGCTATTTTTAAGTTGTTAGTGGAACGTTTTGAATACTTTACCAAATTAAACAAACGTCTGAGTAACGTTCTTAGAACGTACACAATAACATTAAGACTACATATAAAAATGCGTAGATATCTATAACTCTCAATGACTGGAAACAAAAACTCGATGCAGTTGTTGCTGTAAATTAAACCTATCAACAAAAAGACAAACACTCTCTCTCTCTTTCTCTCTCTCTGTCTCTCTCTCTGTCTCTCTCTCTGTGTCTCTCTCATAGACACTTAATGTTCCTTTGAGTAGCTGTAAATGTGGGTGATTCAGTCTTTGTTTACACACTTTTCAGTGGGTATTGGTATCAAAGCATGCGGCTCTTTTGAAGTGGCAGGTAGAAGTTAATGGGCTGTTTTAGAAACACTACACGAGTTTGGAGACAGTAGTCTGCAGAGACCCATCTACAGATGGAGATAACTTCCAGGCCTGGGATCTGTTCACCCCCCCCCCCCCAAACGGGATCATTAGGCATCGTTGATCTGGTTTATCAGCTGCTTGCTGGAGATTAAGTCGATCAGTCTCACTGTTGAAGAATTCAAAGCCTGCCAGACGCTCCTGATTATCAGACAAGCAAATAACAGATTCAGATTGTCCCATTATTGTTTCTAAAGGATCTGAGGAGTTTGATCCCTTCTGAAGAGTTTGATACATCGAAGGAAAGCAAAAACAGAACGTCGGCGCCAAGGGTGGAGTTTTTTTTTGCATACTGAGGTCCACTAAATGTCACTCACAAGCTTTTAATACCTCACCGGTTTGATCCTGGCTGAGGTTTCATAGTCATTTATTTATATTTCATGTTTTGGTTGGCGTGTTTATTTTTGTTTGCTTATTTGTGTTTGTTTCATTTGTGTTGGCTTATATGTTTTGGTTGCTTATTTATTTCGAAAAGTACAACTTCAGCTCTTTCGTTCGTTCCTTGATGATTATAAACAAAACTGTTCCAAACAAACAAACAAACAACACAGATGAAAAATCTATTAACTTCATTACGGCTCGTGTAAAAACGACCTCCGCGACTTCAGTCGTACGTGGCGTTTGAGGCGATGAAATGATAAAGTCTGCCGTTCACCTCCATCAGCGGTTCGAATGAAAGCATTTAGCTTTCACTCGCGCGGTTGAGCTGAAATATATTCCAGTCTCTTTTATAAGTTCAAAGGGCAGATAATTTGTTTACACGCCCTCGTCGTATCTTCATCTCTATCTGTTTCTCTCTCTTTCAGTGAGACACCAAACAAACAGCCCGATTCCATCACTGTCTTATCGCTCTCAGATCTGTCACTGTAGTTTCTGCATTCAGGTCGGGGTGGGTGTAAGGGGGACGGTCAGTGGCTCGTTTCCGCTTCCCTTCAGGCCCCTGATATGTGATAAAACAGCTGTGACTTTGATGTGCGTGTCAGCAGAGGTTCGGTGTGCAGACAGGAGCCTGTTTTTATGGGGGGCAGACGGGAGGGGATGGAGACGACATGTCCACTTCTCATCTCACCAACACTGCCATTAAAACACAGATTACAGTGTGTGTGAGAATAAGAGACACTCCCCAGCTAACAGGGAGCGTTCCCAGAACGTTGGATAACGTTCTGTAAAAGTTCTAGTGTCAGAGTTACCGCAAACGTTAGAATGTTTTTTTAATGTTATATGGAATTTACATAAAAACGTTATTCTTGCGTTATGAGTGGAACGTTTTAAAAATGTTACAGTGTTGTAAAAAATTTAAATAATGTTTTGTTAATCAAGCAATAATGTTAATACAACATTAGTCATTTAAAAACTGGACGTTTTGAACGTTCCTAGATCTTTCAAAATAACATTTTTAATGTTTTTGTTGCGTTCTTACAACCTAAAATTGTTAGCTGCATCTTTATTTGTACTGATGTTTTCGATCATACAGTGATGTGAACTGAATCTGAATTAAAGCAGTAGTTGTGTCAGCAAGATGATATATATTAAATGTATATATTAAATATAAAAATGAGAAGTATTTAAATTTTATTAAGAGTATGGAGGTCTGTCTCCTACATGAATATTAGTTTATTTACATAATGGCTAGATTTAGTGAATTAAGGAATTGAAGTCGCCTCAGTCTGAACTGGTTGCTGCTTGCGTGTAAATATTTATGTTTGTGCACATTTATTTAATTATGTGTATTTATGTCATTTTTACATCATACTGCCGTTAATGCAGGATTGTTTTTTCTCTTTCAGCAGTTTCCCTCCCTAAATAATACAGTATTTATAGACTGAAGACTGTAATTATGGTATCAGTTTAGTTTCTAACATTAGAAGCAGGGCTCATTCAAAAAGATTCAAAATAAACTAAACAGTTCCCGTCTTTTTCTACGGTCCTTTATAAAGGTTTCATGTCTGATTTCACGTGTTAAAGCATCTAAAATTATACATTGGAATTTTATGAAACCTGATTTTTTTAAAAATCATCGTTTATCGGCCATAAAAAGACAATGATTGATTAACTGTTTCAGCCAAACTAGCCATTTGTGTATCTTTAATATTGAATTCCTCTTAGTAATAAAAACGTTTCATTACCCAACGATATTCATGCCACTTAAACTCATAAGAGCTTCAGCTGCGTGTTTGATTCAACCCCCGGACCTTTAATTTTGTTATCATGAGGCCAGTTAAATGTATTTGCATCCATTATTTCAGTGTCAGCACTGAGTGTTGAACAGATCATTGGAGGAGTCATTCAGTGAGATCTCCACCCTTACATTGAGTTGAAGGTGTTGCTACAGACGGTGGTCTGTCACTGTAATGACCCCCAACAGTCGCAGCCTTTGATTGTCCTCACCGAGGCTCTTTCATCTCTGATAGTTCTGTTTGCTGTTCTGTTATGACTGCAGTCGTATTGTGTCTCTCTGAGGTGCTGCAGGGGACAGAGGCTGCACACGACCAGCTGTGTGACATCCGCGCCACGTCACGTCACATGACTAGAAATGTAGAAATGTGTGCTTTAGTATTACTTTGTTAACTGACTTTCTCAGTGTGCACAGAAAGATTAGCGCACAGAACGCTTTAGAAACTTACTTTGTAATGTATGTATTATTTATTTAAGGATCATTTGATGCTTGTATGTACATTAAAAACTTCTGGTATTTATTATATATCTGTATATTGTATGGTATATTTCGTTATTGTTGCTGTTTTCCACATTTTTGAATAATAGTGAAGTCAAAACTATGATTTAAAAATGCAATGACCAAAAATGTTAACTCAAAACTACAATATATAGTGGTGTGTATATACAGGTATATATAAAATACAGCTCAGTGTACCTGATAAGCAATATTTTAATTCAATATATTCAGTGTGAATATTCAGCCGGAGTTTATTCTGTATGCTAAGCAGCAGATTGTGAATCTGTTTAACCTTCAATTGGACAATCACAGCATCTCATTGTGTTTTTCAAACGGTTCCCGTCATGTTTTCTTTTGTTTCTTATGCAGAGAGCATCCATGAAAGCCACTAATCCGGTTAATCCCATCAATCTGATTGCAACACATCCAGTAATCTCTTGCTGACACCAATCAGCCTCTAAAAGACACTCGCAGAACCAGCCCGGTTGGAAAAGCAGGTCTGACACAGACAGGACAAATCACTAGAAATCAGCTCAGACTAACTACACTGCTCGGTCAGAGCTCAGTCTCCATGTCCCCACGTCTCCACGCCACGTGCGCTCCTCATGGAGAGTCAGAGGTGTCTTTCTGTAGAGCAGGGCCCATTCAAGAGACTTGTTTCACACCTGGATCTGGGAGGGTGGGGGGTGTGAAGACAGCATTAAGATCTATTGAGCATAACTGCTGATAATAACACTCCCGTACACACATCCACACGGACGCCTCCTCGGCCCCCTCACGTTTTAGCCGGGGCCAGTTCACCATGTTAGTGAATGCCTGCAGATGATAGACACTTCAGCGTCTCTTCAGGGGAGGACGAGGGAGGAGGGAACGCTACATTTGGGTCTTTCCTGTTCCTGTTCGGAGCGTCATGAGAAGCTGGTGTGAGGTGTGAACGTAGACCTGCCCTTTGAAGTTAAAATGAAATTTAGAGGTCAATTATGTTGTTAGCAGAAGGTGTTCGCTGGTGGAAACCGCCATAAAAAAACAACTTAAAGGCGGACGTAATGGGACGCGCAGGTTTAACCTGAAATTAGCCGCGCCATTTCCAGAGGCTGAGAGAAAAGAGAGGAAACGATATGTTTCACAGTATCTGTTAGTATATTCAGTCCTGGTGATATTGTTTCACAGTATCTGTTAGTATATTCAGTCCTGGTGATATTAGTGCACGGAATATCAAAATAAATGATCATTTGTAGTTCAGAAAACAACTTTTTTGCAGCAAATACTGTATTACAAGGAACTTTTTTTAACAATGATGTAAAATGTCTAGGTTTTCTACCTGCACCCAAAATGCTCAAACTTTTCTTATAAAAATGATTGTCCTGGTAAACTGATACAGTGATTGTATCAGACTGTGAAACTGCAGTACTGAATCATATTAATTCACATTTCTTTATTATGTGGAAAGATCTCAATTAACCGGTTTAATTTGTCAACAATGTTATTTATGACGACTAAATCAGCCCGAATACATTACATAAATGACAGAGGTAGAAATGCCTCAATAATAATTACAAGGCTATTTAAATACTCAAAACCAGATAAATCTTTTAAATGCATTTATGTAAATGAATGGCAGAAAAATGCAGACTGTTAATTTCCATTTTATGGTTAAAGCTGCTACATGGAAACCGTTATTTGTTACTTTTTTATAAAATGACTAAACCAATTCCTTAAAAATATATAATTTTTTATTCATGAGTTTCATTACATCATGACAGTTGTTTTTAATGCAAAGACTAAATAAACACTACCGGAGACAAGCAGAGGTGATACACCCCCAACAGAGACACAGACATCTGTTTACAGTGTGGTGGTGGGGGGGCTATACAGTAAGGGGGGGTTCAGTATACAGTAAGATCATACAGAAGCACAGGGATCGCAGAAAGCAGGTCAAAATAATCCAGGTGCAAACACAGTACGTTAAAAGCAACGTCAAGCCCCTCCCAACCACAAACGCTTCCTGTAGACCCTTTATGATCATATATGGGTTGTACAGATACATGTATGTCTATAAATGACATCGTGAGTCACGACGGTTTCACACTGCGACACTTGCACAAGTCAATGTGTGATCTGCACAGACAAAGATTATTTGCATGTAGTTATTCGGAAGATGCATCTTCATCATACTATAAATTATATATATTGTAGAGGTGGGAGAATGACATGAAGCGTTGCATAATATAGAAGGTTATTTAAAACCAGGATGTGCTGACGTGAATGTGGTACATTTAATTATGAAGTGCAACTATTTTTCTGTTTTTACATTTTTAACACTCAGCAGTCAGTGTTTCACGACTTACAGATTCATCGTACAGATTCGAATTGGTACAGCGCTTAGAAAACCCACAAAGAAACAGTTTTGATTAAAATGACTTTTAATAGTAAAATATATATTATGACAAATAGCCTAATGATCACGTTTTAAAAATACAAAGAATGTCTTTTATAAAAATCGAGAAGTCTCTTTACAATAAACACAGAATCACTGTATCTTAGTCAAAATCTCGCCTGCCAAGGATAAAGGCTGTTGAAATTTCATACTGTGATTACAGTACAGGATATGGAAATAATGTAGAACGCTGATTAAATCAGGCGCACTACAGGAGAGTCGGCTATCTGATCTCTGCAAAACATTTGCTGTATTTTTCCATCACTTCTTATGAAGGTTTATATACGACACATGATCTGATCATAACCGGTTTGAGAGCTGAAATGAAAGAGGCTTCAGTCCGAAGGCAAACAGGCACATCTGAGGTGATAATTCGAGACGGATGGATTCAGGCATTCCGTTCACAAGGAGGAATAAACTCTAGTCCCAGGTATGCAAAGATCTCCTCCTCTGACTGTGCTCTGACATAACATTTCTGTTTGATTGCACAGAGAGAGAGAGAGAATTATCATATGCATGCTTATAAAAGTTAGTTCCGGTCCTTAAATCTGATTGGACGAGAGGCGTTCTGATATATAGTGTGTGTACACTGAATGTTTAGTATTATGATGTAGTTGTGTTTCCTCACCCGACTGCTGTCATACAGGGCATGGCTGCTCAGTGACATGTGCTTCTCTTGCCCCGCCCACCGTCTCAGCTCCCTCTCAAACAGCTGCAAAACAAAAGATGCAAACGGGTTAAAAACTGACCTAAAAAAAATGTGTTTTTTTAAACACACTTGTCAACAAAGAAAACATCACAGATTATATTTTCTGATATTTCCACTTTTCATATTTTTCATAAATATAATTTATATTAATCTCACAAGCCAGCAGACAAACAAAACGTGTCAATTATCTTACGCACCATGTCTATTATTTACGCACCAGTAAAATGCATGGAAACTAAACCGATCTGTTCATTTAGAGGTGAAGAAGCTTCGCACCTTTGACCCCGTCCAGCCAAGAGCTGCGAAGGCGAACTGACTGTATGGACTGACCACTAGATCCACTCGTACCGCTCTCCAGCCGCAGGCCTCTGATTGGCTGCTGGGTCTTTTAGCTTCACTTCCTGTGGCCTCTGCGGTTCTCTGAAGCTTGAATATGGAAAAGCATCTCTCAAAGCGATCCATGTTATTAGGTGGCCGAGCGGGACTGTCTGTTTTTTCTAAATAAGAGTTTCTGGTGGTTTTCTGATATAAAAGTAACTCCTGTTTAAAAAAAACCCAAAGTTACTTCATCAAAATATGTTATAGTTGTTATAGTGCTAAAACAAAATATGACGTCATTCATTCGGGTTGAGAATATTTTGGAAATATTCCAAGTTGGAATATTACAGGAATTAAATTCCGGTTGGAAATTTTTACAAACTATATCATATACAAACATAAATAATTCCCATAAATTACCGTTATGTTTCCAAAATTCCTGGAAATTTGCATTCTCTATTCTCTATACTGCAGTTATTAATAAACTCATAAGTACCCTCTCCTCTAGCCATTTTATGATTTTTGGCATGAGTCCTTCCGCTTTGCCTTCTTCTGGGTGCGTGATGAGAAAGTCCACATCATGGCCGACTTCTTTTCCCCTGAGAACACACAGATGTTTAGAAATCTGCTTTATAAATGCAACATTATGACATCATCAGTGCAGAATGTTCTGACCTCCTGAAGCCGCCCATCAGCTGGATCTCTGCTCCGGGCAGAACCGCTCTCACAGCTTCCTTCACAATATCACTGATCCGATCAGCCTCGACCCTAGTGACGGGTTTCCTAAGATCATCGTAATACTGCAACCCTACAACGAATGAGATTCCAGGTCATTACAGGCGATGTGTCATATTCAATGTGCTAAATGCTTTAAGGCTGTAAAAATTAATTTGAATTATACTGAAATATATTTAAGATTCAACCTAAATATTCGACCTGAAACTCTGACTATATGTAACTTTTTGAAGTATCAAAATCATTTTATTATTGCAAACTATTTTGATCATTTCAATATCGTTCAGCCTCGCATCTTTCCATAAATCCTCTCAGATTACATTTGATTATTTTAGTTAAATTATAATGAATGTATCTTATAAACTGTAGTGACGTGTTCCTTTCATTGATTCGTACACTCGTGTATTATCTACAGATTGAGGGCGGGGGGAACGCAGCACCTGCTCTCTGTTCACGGTTCAGCTGCTGTCCGGTGCGGTTCAAATCAGCTGGAGATCGCAAACCCTCCCTGAACCAGCGATTAGCCGTCCTAACACCAACCCCGAAAATACCAGTCAGTGCCTGTCAGAAGAGAAACCACGGCTCACGAGTCAAACAAACCATTTTTATTGGCTGCTGTGTTCAGATTGGAGCACATATTAAAAATGATATGTGACAGTATATGTTGTCATATAACATTTCTCTGCATATTAGGTTGGTAACAGATTTCTTTACCCTCATGGCTTGAAATTGCTCAGACTGTTGTGTTGACTCGACTTCTCTTGATGTTCCGTCTTCTAGAATCTCCTAAGAGCCACAGGGAGTGATATTTATACGAATACATTACATCCCAGCTAACAGAAAACGTTGTCAGAACATTGGCTGATGTTCTTTAAAAGGCTTTCCTGTAGCTCAGTGGTTAGAGCATGGCGTTACCAACGCCAAGGTCATGGGTTCGATCCCAGGGATTGCACATACTCAATGTATAGTGTAATGCAACGCTTTGGATAAAACGCAGTAACATTAATAAAACGTTTTTTAAGGTATTGAAATGTTGTGGAAATGTACCTACAGCCTAAAATTGTTAGCTGGGCTGCTCGATAGATTTAGGTAATATTGCTTTCGGGTAGAAAACATGGCTGTGCATCTTGATTCGCCACAAGCACGTTTTACCCTTATTACTCTGTGTGAATGTTCACCCAGGCAGGGCAAACGCTGTAGCTCATCCACGGTCTGCACTCGATGAGGAAGTGCCTTTAAAACAGATGCTGCTCGTCTGAATGCCACGCTCCTGCCCTCATTCTCACTGTATTCTGCATTTTCAGCCAGAAGTTCAAGTGATTCCTGCAGTGAACAAGTGTGAATGCAGCAATACAGCAGTTAACTACAAACATTATAATATTCAGTAGAAAGTCATCAAAACAGCCTAAAAAATGCAACCATTATCTGTAACTAAACATAAAGACACAAACTAAATGGATAAAAGACTAGATTTAGAAAATAAGCAGTTGTAAAATACAAAAAAACCTCACTGTCAGAAATAAATTGTGATGTTTTAAGGGGGTCCGTCGTTGACACGCATAACTTTTCACCTGCGGGGTATTTGCGTTCACGCTGGTCTTGGGGTTCACCTGCAACACAACTGAAGTCCATTAAAACTAAATGCCACGGTTTATAAAAGACGTCCATGCCAAAGATCTGCCTTCGTACCTTCAGTCTATGTCTGTCCTCGATCGTAACGGGTTGTCCAGCGTCCATGCTCTCCGTAAACCAGCTGATGTCTAACAGATGAACAGAACCAGAAGCGTCCCGTCCGTTCTGGTTGTCCAGCCAGGTCTGGACCTCATCTCCACTGTTGTTTTCTGACACTACATGTGTGATCGATGCACTGGGGGAAATCAAACCAAACAATTACGATACCAGATGTAATTTTTCTACATAGCATGATATTCACATATGTTTATCATATAAAACATGTATACCTGTAAGTGTCTGTAATTAGAAAGCCCTTATTTCGTCCTAATCTTGTGAGAAACGTTCTTCTAGTCGAGCCCATCTTTCTCTCCAGGATAAAAACAGACACATCGGGAAACTTACAGCTTTGATTCTGATGGTTTACACTTGGTGACACTTTCCTGCGTTTCAACGGGATCATAGTCTACGGAAAACGTATTCAGACTTAAATCATAACTTATTAAATCAGCCTTAAACACTTGCATTGCGTTTCCATCTAAACTCGCAGAGCAGATCAAAACATCTGCGCCTTCACCTCATTGAATAGAAAGATGACAAGCGAGATTGTCATAGAAATCAAATAAATACGAGGAATGGCAACTAACATAACACAAATCATAAAATGGGCGGGGATTTGGCCCGGAACTGATCTCTGATTGGCCAGGTACAATGGGTTTACAATTTAAATTAAAAGATAGGTTAGGAATCCGTTATTTGAATTACTCGATTTAAACAATTGTACTTTTTTATTTGCACTAATTCTTGAACAACAATTCAAGACAAAAACAATTTCAGTGATTTTCAGTGTAAAGGTTAAACTTTTGGAGGCACCAACTGCAAATGTGTCGCACAGAAGTGTTTTTGAAGGATACGTTTATTTTTCTGATAAACAATCTAATTGTATTGGGTAAACGCGTATTATTAAGTATTAACTCTCAAAATGTACAGAAAGTACAACGGATGGAAGAATTAACTGAAGCTGTTTGAAAATCTCTCTAATGCATGACATACAGAAACGCCTTCAATATGTTACAAGAACAAGACCCGCACCCTTCTTTTCCTGGTTTTTCTTAAACACTATGTTAACACATATGTCTGATTGTATGCCATAAAGGTTTGTAATGTAGTTGAATTTTGAGCCACCGAGCGTCCCCTGGTGGACGAATATATCATTTACCGTCACTGTTTTCTCCGCGTACTACACAGGCGGATCCTTTTGAGCAGCGCACAGATGTAAATGTTTTGGTGCGTTTTAAAAACACCTCCGGGTGGGTACCGACACGCGTCACACACGGCCCGACTGAATGCCACATTAACTGAATCTATGTTGTTGCATAATAACAGCAATGATCAGATAAAACCGTAAAATCGAAACTAATTCATACTATCATTAACTATTGTCTGTAATGCGGTTCCTGATACAGCAGCGGCAGTTTATGTTTTCGGTGCTGCCAAGATAAAGGCTTATTTGAGTCGAGACATTTTCAGTGTTAAGGGTTCAACAGACTTTTAAATACATTTATAAGCTCGTGGCATATATTATAAAACAATATGGCATAATATCACAAAACGGGAAGGGTTTTGACCTTTGCGACAAAGCACGTGGTCCCACTACAGCAACACATGCTCGCGTTTGTCAAACTTTTATTTTGTTAAAGTGCTTTAAACGTCATCCGATTCTCTTCATACATTTATGTAGTTATGAAACGACGCCACCCAGTTATTAAATGCCATTAGACTGACTATAAAATAAATCAGATTCATTTGGATCTGAACAACATATGTTTCGGAGTATCAGCTGTCGGTCAGGCTGCAGTCATATGACTTTCAGAGTCTCACTTCCTCAAAAATTTATCGGCCCATCCAACCGTGCGTGCTTTCACTGAACCTTCTCCCCATGTTCAACGCCTTCTCTCCAGGCAGATAGATCGCAGGTCTCGTGTGTTTTAGGCGTCATGGCGAGCTCTTGGATCGGTCACCGGAGGTACGGCGCGGGTGTCGTGAGCACCTGTCTGTTTGTGACGCTGCTCACCTGCACGTTCAGGTGTTCAGAAAGTGCCAAACACAATAATATCATTCTCATACTCACTGATGATCAGGACGTGGAGATGGGAGGAATGGTAAGTTTAATATGCATGTTACTTTATCATTTAAGCACAGAAGAACCAGGCTCTTCATGTGAATGTGGAGCATGCTACTGTTGAACGTTTGCTGTTGTGCTTCCATTGTGTTCTTTAATGGACCGTGTAGTGGCTTGGTTCGTAAATATGGTAATCATTGGTAAATTAACATGGTTACATTGCTGATAAAATCAACTTTTTTGTGTAGGGTTTGAACCTATAAACTTTCAGTTAACAGCCTAGATCTTTAATCACTAGCCTTCAACACCCCGGTTTAAAAGAGCTTTTAAAATCATATTGAAACCACAGGCTGTTTTAGTGGTGGGTAGTGTCAGGTTTTTTCGACAATAATTAGCGTGTGAAAACACACATCCTGTAAACACTGGTGTTGTTCGAGCAGAAATATGATATCGATGCTCATCAGCTGTTTCTCTGTTCACAGACTCCAATGAAGAAGACCAAAGCTCTGATCGGAGATGCAGGTCTCACCTTCTCCAATGCAGTGAGTGATCCACTGTACAGCAAGATGAGTTGTATTAAGTGACAACGGATGTCTGCCCATGTCATTTTCTTTATGCAAGTCACATGTTTCACTTGTGTTTCATTTGTGTTTCACTAGTTCAGTGCCACCCCCCTGTGCTGCCCCAGTCGTAGCAGCATCCTCTCGGGTAAATATCCACACAATCACCTGGTTCGAAATAACTCCATCTCCGGTAACTGCAGCAGCGTGGCCTGGCAGAAGGGGGCGGAGCCCTTGGCCTTTCCTGTGTACCTCAGCAAAATGCGCTACCAGACCTTCTATGGAGGGAAATACCTGAATCAGGTCTGCTGCTTCGTACGCCCTCGCTGGCTCATTGTCATGACCTACAATAGTATCAGAAACAAAAACAGAAGTTTATTCAAATACTTGCAGATTCGTTGAACTGATTTTTGCAAATACAGCCGAACCGATAACGTTCCTGTTCAGTTGCTGACGTGGTTCAGTGAATATCATGAATCTCGTGCAGGTCACTTTTCAGCCCAAATAACAACGAGTGTATAAATGTGTCATTTTAACGTTTACATCTCTGTATGTGTTCAGTACGGGTCTAAAGAAGCAGGGGGCGTGGCTTATGTCCCTCCAGGGTGGGACCAGTGGCACGCACTGGTGAGTCATGGTGAAAGACACCATCAGAGACTCGTCAACATCACTTGACTTATCACACTATTGTCTGTGTTCAGATCAGCAGAGAAACACTGCAGGATGTCCTACATTACCCATGTTTTATACTGTCAGTAGCCCATAGACAAGCGTTCATGCAGAACATTATGACTGACTTGCTATGCAGTTCCAGTTTCAAACAAGCTGTTTAGTGATCGTTTAACGCGACAGACATTTTAACATGATTTAAAAGCGTCTGTTTTAATTGTGAATCCACAGGTGGGAAACTCTCGATATTACAACTACACACTATCTGTAAATGGAAAGGAGGAAAAACATGGAGATAGCTATGAGAAGGATTATCTCACAGATCTGGTGGTACGTCTGACATGCTTTTAAACCTAAAGCCAAAACCAAACTGGTTTCAGAACCCAAAGCGCTTCTGTACATTTACATTTTACATTTATGCATTTGGCAGACGCTTTTAACCAAAGCGACTTGCATTGCTTTATATTATACATTGTTTCTGAGTATGTGCAATCCCTGGGATTGAACCCATGACCTTGGCGTTGTTAACACCATGCTCTAACCACTGAGCTACAGGAAAGGTTCTGTAATGTGTAATGTGCTTTCTAGCACAAGAGGATGTTTGTAAAAGGAGAAATGTGCTTGGAGAATGAAGCATTATTACATACTGATAATAACGACAACACCAGAAAGCACAGCAGTAAAATCGCGATTTAATGTAGCGAGAGAATGTGTTCTGTCATGTCGCATCACATCAAATGCTTGTTTTTATAGGCGAGTCAACAGCTACTAGTTTTTTTATGCACATATTTTGTGTTGTTTACTTCCTGGTAAAGGTTAAAACCGACGAATTTGACTAATTTCACGCCAAACCTGTTTTACTTGTCAAATTACGTTGAGAATTTTAACTTTGTAGTGACCAGATAATCTTGCCAGTGGATGTTCAGAGCACAAATGAAATGTTTCTTTGACGTTGAGTAATAATAAGGTTGTTGTAGCAGCCTCTGCAGTTAGCATGTGCCTTCACATGTGAAACCATCCACGCAGCGGCGTGTCATGAGACTGCTGCAAGATGCATGACCCGCAGTAACAGTGTTTTATAGCTGTCGAACCCGCGCAGAACCCGTGCCACTGAAAGTGCTTCTGCTGTTCTGTCATTATTTAACTAAGGCCTGGTCTCCTGAAGGCGGATTAAGATCAGTCCCATTTAACTCTGACAATAGTGATTCTTCACATATAATCCCTCTCAGTCTAGAGTTATGAGTAATCCGATGAGAGATGGCAAACAGTGTCTGCAGTTTACAGTTGTGAAATGACCGTATTTGATCTACAATGCTAAATACTGTGCGTTTTTATTTTTAATGTAAATAAATTGTCTGAAATATAATAGTATGGCAATCGATGCATCATATAAGAATAAGCTGTTTAGGTGAAGGCCAGAAAAACGTGTTCAGGTCACATGACTCTGTAATAATCTGTAATATTGCATGAACAGCAGATTAATGCTGAAACATGTCATACGGATTAATAACTAATTTTTTGGTTGCAGTTAAACCGGTCACTTCATTTCCTAGAGGAGCGAAGCCCTAATCACCCGTTCTTCATGATGCTGTGTCCTCCGTCCCCTCATTCGCCGTGGACGGCCGCGCCTCAGTATCAGAAATCCTTCAGTGATGTCAAAGCGCCGCGTGACGGCAGCTTCAACAAACCTGGAAAGGTCATCGGCTCTTTTATCTCTGTCTTTAATATGAGATGCATGGTTTAGTAAATAGCGCAACATCTAGCATCCGTTTATATGTAATATAATTACATCACGCGTCTTTGGTTTATATCGTAATATTGAAAGATTACCGTATTCGCACTCAAAGGTACTTAAAAAATACCATGGTATTATAAAGGTGCTAGATGTGTCACAATATACTGGTATTGAAAATAACTGATATTTATAATCATGATTATTGATACTGTGTAACTACTGCGCTCCTTATCCCGATTCAAAACAGTAAATTTATAATAACGATTTATAGTGTGAGCTGTCGGGTCCGATTTCCTGGGAAATGTCAGTTTGGCCTTTGAATTCAGCATATGTAAGGAAAAGTACGTAGAGTAGCTGCAATTTTATGCTTTAAACAGAGATGGCGGCAGAGAGGTGAAAGTTACAGACTGCAGCTTTAGTAAACATTCTGTCAAGTAAACTTAATGATTTTTTGCTTGTTTCAGGACAAACATTGGTTACTAAGGCAACCGGTGAACCCCATGCCAAACAGCTCTATTGATTATCTTGATAATGCGTATCGCAGCAGGTACAGACAAAACAACATTTCATTTACAGTTCCGTTAGAGAAATACGCGTTGACCGTGTGTGTGGATCATCTCTGATAGGTGGCAGACGCTTCTGTCTGTGGATGACATGGTGGAACAGCTGGTGAAGAAGCTGGAAACAGTGAACGAGTTAAATAACACGTTCATCTTCTACACATCTGACCACGGCTATCACACGGGTGAGACTTTGAGCTTCCGTGGCTTCGTTTTATCCACCTGTTGTTTTCTTGTTTCACATCATAATTCTAAACCAGTATCTGGATTGCAGGTCAGTTCTCTCTGCCCATCGATAAGCGACAGCTTTACGAGTTTGACATTCGAATCCCTCTCCTGGTTCGGGGGCCGGGAATCAAACCCAACCAAACTCTGCAGGTTAGAAAGGACGGCTGTGTCTCTCGTGCGTTCATTTATGATGTCTGTGATGCACACTTATGTATAAATATGTATTTTTCGTTTACCAGTCTCCAGTGCTAAATATAGATCTGCCGATGACGATCCTGGACATCGCTGGAGTAAATCTCTCCACTGTCAACATGGACGGACAGTCGTTCCTTCCGCAGATGGTGAGCCAGCTGTGATGTTCCGTTGTCCTTCGTTTCTGTTTTGCTATATGCACGATCACTTCCTGGTTTTTGATAAGCAAGCTCAGGCATTTCCTGTCAGCTGTGATGATGTCATAATGACGCAACTGTGATTCGCTGTCATCCCCTCACGATGCTGAAATGTGATTTGTTATTTAATCTAGTTACATTTAAGCAACTATATTAACACCAGACCTGACTGTTTTAACTGACTGTATTGTGATTATACGTATTAGACTGTTCTTTGACTGTATGTTGTATTGATGTAAACTAAATATTCTTATGTTTTCTGCTGCTTTTTATTGCGTGTTTTACTCATTTTTGCAATTACAATGTCTACTTGAAGGACAACACATCACTCACCCTTTTCAGTATATAACCCAGATCTGTATTTTAGTGAACATTTAAAAGTGTTTGTATTTTTTGGGGTGAACCTCACAGATCTCTAAAGAGCGTGCACTGGGTCAAACATGACCCCAAAATAAATAATAATGTTTGTCTTTAAGGCACCATCGCTGCGTAATGGCACAGAACGGCCCTTTTTCTTGGTGGAGTACACTGGTGAGGGGTACACCTCTAAAGATCCCAGCTGCCCCAAACTCGGTCCTGGACTGGCTGTAAGTGTTTGGTCAGTGACTCACTGTGAAGTATTTTTTCGTCAACTCACTTTGATTCATTTCCTGTTCCTCCACAGCATTGTTTTCCAGACTGTGTTTGTGAAGACGCCTTTAACAACACGTACGCTTGCGTCAGAACTTTGAAAGGTGGAAACCTGCAGTACTGTGAGTTTGCAGATAACGAGGTGAGCAATTTTCAGCATCACACCACAAGGGCTGTCATATTTAAAAATATAACAGGAAATTGATCGTAACTTTTTTTATTCTCTAAAACAAATCTTCAGCCAAAAGCAAGTTTAACTCTGTATGCTAGTCTGACCTATAATCGGCCTGTTTTGGATCATTTAGTGCCAATAAGATGCAAAGTGGTCCAGACTAGACCAGACCAGACTAGACCAGACCAGAAAAGTCTGGCTGTTCAAGGCTGTACCGTTGTCAGTGAATTCTCCTGTGATTGCTTTCAGTCATTCGTGGAGGTGTACAACCTGACCGCCGACCCCCATCAGCTGGAGAACATCGTGAAGAAGGTTGACCCTTCTCTCCTACAGACCATGAACCAAAGGCTGATCAAGCTGCAGTCCTGCATGGGAGACAGCTGTCGAAACATCAAGTAAAACTCCGTGCCTGAGGGTGGGCTGGACCCAGCTCTGAGCGTCCTGGCAGAGTTCTCACAGAGAACATGGCTGCAGGTTGTTCACCTGCACATATAAATTCTTAAAGCGACAGTTCGCTTCAAAATTATTATTTTTTTTTGAGTAAACTGTTCCTTTAAAGAGATGGTTCTTCCAAAAATGAATTCTTTATTTTGAATGAACTGTTCCTTTAAAGGGATAGTTCACCCAAAAATAAGTTCTGTTTTGGGTGAACTGTTTCTTTAAATCTGATCTCTTGAAGTTCCCGCCCCTAAATGTGAATGTTTCTCCAGCGTGATTCTAATTCTTCGGATGCACCTTTATAATTTCCTGTGCTGTCATACAGCTACACGGAAACTGATTCTAAGGGCTCGGACCAGTTCAGCTGAAGTTTATTCATCATCAGTCTTGCTTTACTGTTGTCATGCATTTTTGTCCCTCTTTTTGAGCATTTTTACGGTAAATGAGAGTTGAAACCAAATGTCGTGCTGTTGTAAATCGTGCTAAAATATACTACCATCAAAAACATTTACCATCTTGTGTTTTAATAATCTGCTGCTTGTTTTATTTGACTTTTTTAATGCTGTGATTTGAAGCATATCAATAATTGCACGTCCACTGACCAGATGCAAAAATATAGTTCTGATTCTTTTATCGTGTTAAATGAATTAAAAGGGAAAGATATGATATATCAGGGAGTATTTCCACATTTTTGATTTTATCCAAAAGGATCGTGCCTTTTGCACTACAGTGTTTGTGTCTTTGTACAATACAAATGTTTAATTTTGAATAATCAATAAATTTACAGACAAATATGGTTTACGTTGCCTTATCATTTAATGCAACTATTTGCCCATATAAAGATTAACTAATTTAAATGCGTGACTCTGGTTAAAGTGACGATAACTATTTACTTTAGTTCAATTCTTGTTTTACTGTGCATGTTAATGTAAAGACTTTTTCAGCTGGACAATGTCATGTATTACTGAAGAAATTAGGACTCTGTTAAACTGTATCAGCCATCGGTAATATAGAAGATGCATAAAAGTAATTTACTGAACTGATCATTCATAAATCACACATGAATTTATTTGGATCCTTCTTAGGTTAATTTCTAAAATACATTATCGTTTATTTAGTAACTTTATTAACAACAGAATCATGTCAATTCCCAGTATTTTGATGATACAGTTTTAAACTTTACAGATACATACACAGGGTGCCTTAATTTTACCATCGTTTAAATCGTTTACAAACAACAAACTTAAGATGAAAAAGTGTTTAGTCTGTCTGATCAAGGGCGTCGCCATGTTTTCACCCCACAAGACAGAGCGCGTTACTGCCCCCCGCAGTATTAGTATGATGAATAATACCACAAAAATAAAACTCAACGCATAATATAACGAAGCATATTATTAACAGTAGTACAATTATAATGCAATAATTAATATCAAACAATTATCATTAAAATATTTTATTATATATCATTAAATAATATTATTTTACATTCAAGTTATATTGATACAAGTAGATTGATTTTAACAATATACAGTCATTTGTACCTTTAAACAGTACAAAATATGCAGCAGTAAGTAATTCATATATAATCCAAATAAACAAACATACTAGATAGATTAACGCTTAAGGTCTTTTATTTTGTTAGACTTTTGTTTTGTACAGACGAATCCGGAAGTGCTCGGAGCGCTGGTGTTTTCTCGAAGGTTGGTTGTTAATGTGCTGTCGCATAAGTTTTCTGCGGCTCATTCTACGGTGTTTTATGCGTCTGTATTTACAATAATCAGACAAATAAAGCGGTTATAGGGCAGATCTGGTCTCGCTGAGCGGCTCAGCCATGTCTTCTCCCGTGGAAATGACGGAGTTGTATGACAACGCGCTGCTTGGGATCCTGCAGCACGTCGGAAACATCCAGAATTTCCTGCAGGTTTATTTTGGCTTCCTCTACAGAAAGACGGACTTCTATCGCCTCCTCGGCGGCCCCAACGACCGCATGGGCTTCCCACCGGGAGTCGCTGAAAAAATGGTGTTAAAGGTACCTGATTTTAGACAGCCATGAGAGATACCATGAAGATACCTTTGTTTGTTTTGATCCAGTAATCTGGCTGTATTGTATTGTGTGTGTCTACATATATACAGTTGCATTCAATTGTTCTTTTTTCCGCCAGACGTTTAAGTTATTTGAAAAGCTGGCGGAGCAGGACAGAGAGAGCGCAGCGAGGCTGCTGGAGGAATCCAGATCGGTTCCTCCTGTGGTACAGGAGCTGGAGGTTCAGTCAGAGCAGGAGACTGACGCTCCTGTGGAGGAGAGGAGCACAGAGGAGTCCACACCTGTCACAGCAGCACCAGAGCAGAGCGCGCAGGCAGGAGAAGAGACACCACGCAGAGAAGACACTCAACCTGCAGGAGATACACAAGCAGCTGGAGGCGCAGCAGCATCAATCCCACAATCCAGCACGGCTGAAGCGTACGTGTCAATTGTGTAGAGACAAGAATAATTTCTACAGCTTTATACGCACGTAGATTACCTGACACAGGTTCCTTACATTAAATGATTTAAAGCCTGAAAATTTGCTCACTTATGATGTAATCCCTTTTAAATTGTACTTTTTGAAACTTCACATATTGTCATTGAACTATTAGTTACTATAGTTACTATTGGTTTCTCGTGTAGTTTTTTTCTGATGTTTTTATGCGTTATTCTTAGTGGGCAAGACACCTTCCAGTGCAACCCGGAAAGTTACAATGGCGCCGTTCGGGACAGTTACACCTGGTCGCAGGATTACACGGACGTGGAGGTTCGAGTGAAGGTCCAGCCCAACATCATTAAAGGCAGACAGGTGTGATTCACCTGCTGGGATCTGACTACATCTGCCTCCCTATTACAATTTGGCAGCATTCACATTTAGTTTGTTTTTCTTTCTGTCTCCCGTGACCTCAGACATCATTTAATAACAATCTTCCCTTCGCTGTGTCTTTGTGTGCAGGTGTCTGTGGATATGCAGCCAGGAAGGGTTCGGGTAGCCTTGAACGAGGGAGGAACACAGGCGGTCCTGATGGAGGGAGAATTTACACACAAAATTAACACGGAGAATTCGCTGTGGAGTTTGGAACCGGGCAAATGTGTTGTGGTACAGATAACGTTTGAATATGTTTTATTCTGACCAAAAGTTGATTTTTTTAATGTTAAAATAATTTTCACATCTCAGTTTAAGAGTCGAGTTTAAATAAACGATCCGTACGTTTTACAAAAAAGTATAAATACTTTGGCTTTGTTGCACTATCAAAACATTGCTCTGTTGTTTTGAACACAGCAACCAATGGCGTGAGTTTGGGGCAGAGCTACCTGTTTGCCCAACCAATGGCAGATTGGGGGTGTTTTCTAGGAAACCTGTTAAATGGCAAAACTGCTTGTTGATGCTATTAATGCAGAAACTCTTTAAAACTTTTGAAATGAATGTATTAAATTTTTTTACTTTGAATAATTAGTCGTGCATGTTTTGGTAGTAGTTGTACATAGTCTTGACAATGGCTTGGCCGTGTTTTTGTAACCAGCTGTCCCTCAATAAAATCGGAGAAGTTTGGTGGAGTGCCGTGTTGAAGGGTGAGACGGAGATTGACGTGAACCAGATCAACCGGGAACGCTCCATGGCAACCGTCGATGAAGAAGAACATGCCGTCCTCGACCGCCTGACATTTGATTACCACCAAAAACTCCAGGGGAAGCCGCAGAGCCATGAGATGGTGAGTCTTCACCCTGAGTACCCCAAGTAGTTTTCATCCTATTAAAGGTACGGTAGGCAATTTTAGAGCGGCTAGCAATAGCAAGCTAGCTTTGAAAACATAAGATCCCGCCCTTCAACATTTTACTTAAAAATCGCCTACCCTGCCTTTAAAGGTAAGCTCTTAAAATATTGTACATTTGACAGATATATATTTTGAGTGTAGACGAAGACTCCGGTTATGCATGTTGAATTTTACATTTCAGAAAGTCCATGAGATGTTAAAGAAGGGCTGGAATGCTGAGGGATCTCCGTTTAAAGGACAGGAGTTTGACCCCTCCATGTTCAACATCCCGCCCAGCGCTGTCCAGTTTTGAGATTAAACGAGGTCACGTGTTAAGTCAGAACTTACTGTAACACTCGCTCAAGTACACACTGAAGAAAACAGTGCGATGATACAGGATGAACAACATCCAGATTGTTCTGCAGACCTCCCGATGCCAATTTATACCCGACACTTCCATTATCATCTCAGATACTTAGGCTTCGGTTTGATGTTCAGTTTAGGTTAATTATCTTGAATGGTTTGTAGCGTTTTATGAAATCAGGTGACTGGCTGTGTGTATCTTTAATAACAGCATCCACTCAGTTACCGACCAGAGATGGAGGATGTATTACTTGTTTGCTATTTGTATTGTCATTTCCTTAAGACTGAACAGACACAATCGTAGATATTTTAGTGGCTTTTGTCAGATTTATTAACGACTTATTTGTGTCTTTACACAGATCAAATTTACTAATGGGGGTGAAAGTTCTTTCGTTTTTAAGGTGTGACGACAGGTAGAACATGACAATTTCCCCTCATTTGCATCAAAGTTTTGTTCAACATCTGTGCCTGAATCTATTAAAACATTTTGCAAACACAGAATGTGTTGAGACATATTTTTTCCTCCAAATGTAACAAAAAATCACAAAATGGTGACGTTTATATACAATGTTTTACTGTAAACTGCAGCCACATGTAAACTGCACAGATGCCATTGTATTAAAATCAAGATACCAAAATATCAAACCAAGCTGTATTAATGAAAAAAGAAAAAAAAACTACAGATTTAAAAAGAATGAATGACAGATACGTTTAAAGACAAACAGTATTTAAAAGTTGAATTTGTCGTCAAATGTTGAACATGAAGGTTAAATCGGTGTGAACCTAAAGGAAAGTGTTTTTCAAAATATCACTGACTCCAGCTGCTTAAAAACATATTGCAAAAAATATCGCAAACTATTTGTAATACTTTGTTATTCGATTCATTTACATTTCAAAAGCTTAAAGCTGCAATTTATAACTTTGTGATCAAAAGCCGTTTTGCGGTTAATCACAAAAACATACGTGAATGGAAAACGATGCTGCAGGTGCAATACCACGACCAGGGCTCCGTCGCGCCCTCCGGCGGCGAGAGGAAGCAATTGCGCGATAGATAGCGTTTCAGTGCAGCGGAAAACAAGTGGACTGCAGCTGAACGGCGCATTTGGTTGGGAAGGCAGTCGAGTCTGCTTGTCGGCGACCCTCTCCCGCACTCGGATCCGCATCCACACTTGACGTTTGTCCCCCAAACTCAGGCGAAGAAGCGTAGCGTTGACGCGTGCTGGAAGACGGATTGGATATTGCCACGAACCAGGGAAACGCAGAGGAGTAAGAAATGGCTACGACAACCTGTACGCGCTTTACCGACGAGTACCAGCTTTACGAAGAACTTGGAAAGTAAGAATTGGTGTCTTTTTTTCTCCGTAACGCAAGCAGAAAACACGCATGTTATATAAGATCGCCTACATATTGCTTAAACGATAAAAAATTGGCATGCAATGTGACTGTTAAACATGAAAGGCGGTGTTGCGTTTCAAACTCCCAGCGGCGTTCGTGCAGCACCGAGCGTTTCTGATCGTGTGCATGTGGAGGAATCCGGCGATAGTTTTTAAGGATGTTGCGTGTTTTTGGCACGTTTGGCGTCTGGTGCATTTCATGCAAAATGCATGTTGAGCAGTTAATAAACACATAGACAGAGAGTCATTATCGTGTGTCATGACAGCTCTGATCGCAGTTCATCGATTGGGGCTGAGTTGTATTTTATGGCCACAGAGATGATGCGTTTGTGCGACTGTTCACTGCTGTGTGGACTTCCAAACCTGCCAAAATAATAAATGAATGCATAAGTCTACAAAGTAGTGTCAATAAATAAAACTATTAATAAATACGCAAATAGGTAAGTAAATATGCAACGAAAGGGTAAAACTAAATATAACAAATGCGCGTTACTACTTTTATTTCACGTATCATGGGTTAAACGTGCCGATCAGATGACACTTTGTACTGTATCACGGGCTCGGACGCGGGGTTCCCCGGCAGAAGTGAAGGGTCGCTGCTCTGGATCTCAGTGCGGTGACATTTGGGGCTGTCAGATCTGCCCGGGCGGCTGTTTGCTGTCTGTAATCCGAGTGTGTGTGTCGGACATGCCTGCAGTCTGACGTTAGGAAATTATTTTACTCTCTCCTCCTCTTTCAGTCAGTCGGTATTGTGTTTCTGTCGCCTCGCTTTCTCTTGAAATATTAAACGTCCACGGTTCTCGCATTAGAAATCCTAACACGTTTCTTCGGAGTTTTGTTGTTGTTTATTCGCATCATCTTGTCACAGTCTATCATTCTTGGCCTTCTCGTCGATGGGTGGAAATAGACATTTATTAATTTAATCTATTTCTCAATACATACTTCTGTTTTGTGTGACATTTCGCCCTGAAGCTTTTGTACCACACTGCGTGTTTGTACCACTTCCTCAGTTTGTGGTGGAGACAAACGTTGTGTACTTAAGTTAGCGTTCTTATCCTTGAAGCATATGTATTTATTTATTTACTCACAAAATATGATTCAATGTTTCATGTAGGCTTATGTGCTTGAATTTGTGAGCATTGTGTCAATATGTGTTGATTTATAGAGAATTTAGGGGTGTGTAGTGAAACAGTTGAAAACCTTTTTATCATTTGCATTAAGTAACGAAAAACACGCTGCCATAACCTTGGTGAGACCACCATCAGATTCCTGGAGGTACCATGTAAATACCGTAGTATGAAAATACAGTATATGTATATTTCATAACACTGTGGTATTTCCATCTGATCCAGGTATTTATGGTAGTACCTGTATTGCTACTGTACAAAGGATGTTGGTAATCTTTATGGAAGGCTGAGTGTTAGCTGTATGGTTAAAAAGTGAACGCACAGAGAACCTTAGAAGCTTTCTGCTCGTGTCTGTCAGTTTAAAGCGCGTTGGTCTTTCTGACAGGCTGAGACCAGTAAATCAGCTCAAAGTCTCCTGTGAGACGGTTCGGCTGCTTCAGGCGCTGATGAATCTCCACGTTGACTAGCAGACAGATCTCTGGTCTGTGGCTCCAAACGCTGACTCGGTCGGTCAGGGTGCACAGCTCACAGCTGTGACTCTGCTTGACCTTCTGCTTTACTGGCTGGGAAGTTTCAGTTCAACTTTAAAGTATCAATTTTGTCACATCCGTCATGCTGACAAGCCTACAATGAAATGTATTGTTAATTATAACGTTTATGCACTTGCGCTGTTTATGCACTTCATTATGCATAATACAACGGAAACATTTCTTGTTATAAGTGGTCTTAATGTATTTAGATAAGTATATATTTTCTGTGGAAGATGCAGGACTATAAAATGGTCGTCCAATCATTGTATTCGGTCTGGATGCAATGATAGGATGTCCTACTTTCCTGTCAAACTATTCATGCGTTTATATATGTTGGGGGAGGCGGGGCTTTGGAGATCACTTTGAAAGGAGGGCAGGATCTTATGCTTTCAGTACTAGCTTGCTAGCGTTAACGTCTTCAAAATTGCCTTTTTGGTTAATTCTGGCACATTTTTCACGAAACGCAATGACCCGCGCCTAACAAGACCCAACGTCGCCCAGGCTTCCTCTCTTCCTGTCCGTCAGCCGCGCATAAGCTGCGCAGGTGATCTGCCTGAGGTCACGGAGGGGCATATGTCTGTTTTTATCGCAAGTTATCATCGCATGGGTGTTTCCAAGGGCATCTGATCCTGCGGGTTGGGGCTCGCTGGCAGTGCCCGACTTCGGGGGCGGTTGCTAGCGCGTACGTAACCGATCTGCTTCAGAGCGACTTGCATGCCAAGTGCATTGTGTAACTGTAACAAGATGCGCTAAAATTAGCCTGTAAGAAATGACATCACACCATTGTCATGGCTGTCTCAGGCGATTTTATAATGCGGGTCTTTCTGAAAATAGACCCAGAGACTCTTGAAGGAAAGAGTCTGTTTGCATTTTTGTTCCCTGGCTCTTGTTTCACTGTTTTTGTATTGTCAGGTGAGGGATGCGCGCGCTGTATTAGCGTGTGTGGTTTTGTCATGAATATTTGTGGATGAAACAACCGCTTTATTGGGTTTTCTCTTCTTATTTGATTTGTTGTTCCGCTGTAGCGTATTCCGTTATTGCTGGACCCAATATTTGTTTGTCGGATTTGAAACTGATTGCATACATAAACAGGCAGATTTATATTACTGTTGTTACTCTTAAAAGATTAGTTTACTCAAATATAATAATGTGATTGGCTCACCCTTTGTTGTTTCAAACTGTATGATTTATTTGCCTGAATAGGCACAAAACAAGAAGTTTAGTAAAACATACAGGCTGTTCTTTTATATACTGTAAAAGGGTGAATAGATGCTGGCAAACATTAAGCTCAAAAAGGACATCAAATATCATAAAGGCAGGAGGTCAGTGGCTATGTAAACAAAAGATGTGTGTAAGGGACAGTCCAGAAGTCAGTAGTGACGTCCCCACAACGGGTTTTGACATGCAATTAGTTTGAATATGTGAATGTGACAGTAAGGTTTGAGCACTGTAGTTAAGTAATACAGAGTGTATTTACCAGTGTATCTGCTGATCCTCTGAGCTGTTCTGCTGAGCTGTTCTGCTGATATTTCGAGCTGTTCTGGTGGTCTTCCGAGCTGTTCTGCTGAATTTCTGAGCTGTTCTTTGTGTGTTATTCCTTAGGGGGGCCTTCTCAGTCGTGCGACGCTGTGTCAAGCTGTGCACAGGCCAAGAGTTTGCTGCCAAAATCATCAACACCAAAAAGCTCTCAGCAAGAGGTACGTCAGTTCTGCTCACAGTGATTTTGAAAGGAAAGTTTATTGGGGATGGCATCTCAAGCCAGGTGTAGAATGAAGCGAATCTGCTCCGTTTACCCCATACAAATACTTCTTACAGGTTTTTTTTAAAACATTACAGTTAATATCGTTTTCGTTGCTATTGTAAACTATTACTATAAAAAGCTACGTTTTATATGTCAGTCCTCATGTAACCAAGTTAAAACTGATACCTTGTAGGTTGCCATGGTAAACGGGTGTTATCGTTGAACGGATGAGACTGGGGAAGTCTATCGGTGTCAGTTCATACGGTTGACATGTTTGTTGTGGCGCTCTGTGATATTTTGGGAGAAAGGGGCTGCGTGTGTGTGTGTGCTGAGTGTTGGCACACGGGAGGCATCGAGATGATCTGAGGGTCATCACAGGCACTCAGAACATTTGGCGTACTGCAGACAGCGTGTCTGTACGCCCGACATGCCAAGAGCATGAGACTCATCTCACCCACAGAGAGAAGCAGAGGGCCACGCGCATGCACACAAACACACGCGCACACGCATGCACACAAACACACACACACTTGTTGACATATGTGGTTTATGAGGACTCGCCATAGACATTTTTATACTGTATATTCTGTCCGGTAACGCTAACCCTACCTAAAGCTAACCCTCACAGAAAACCTGGCTATTTCTAACCACCCTTTGCTACATATTGCAATTCAGTTTATGAGTACTCGGCACACAGTGTCCCCATAAACCATGTTTACATTGTTGTACATGTCATCATACACAATTGTGTCCTCATAAACCACATATTCAAACCCCCCCCCACACACATAAGGCTTCTATGCTTTGTGGAGATTTTCCATAGACATAATGACTGTTGTACTGAACATACTGTATATTCTATCACCTAACCCTCACTTTTGTTTGTCAGTTGGAGAGCTGCTTTTCTGCTGTTGCCCTCAAGCAAAGCCGTGTTACCTTTAAGTGGAAAAACGTCAGGTCGTCGCTTCATCATCGCTACTTTTGGTTTGATTCAGCGTGCGACCACATCTGACACCTCGCGATTCCCCTAACGCCCACGCGGAGATCATGTGAGATCGAACTGTGTGAATTTAGTTTCTTCGGGTTCACCCTGAACTTGGTAACGAAACGAGTTACCAAGCGCTGAAAGAGTTAGTGCAGTATGTTGCCAGTGGAAAATGGAACAAGGGGGTGGGGCCAGAGTAGTGTGATTGACACGGGATCCAGCCAATAGCTGTGTGTCCCTCCAGCGGCGCTACATCAAGAAGGGCAGTTCGTAGGGAAGAATTCTCCTTTTATGCGATAAGAGTTCTGATTGGTGTAAATAGTTTACGTGCATAATCGCAGCACCTGCAATGCAGCATGGAGATGACCTGGATTTACCCGACGTGTCACACACGCACTTACACACAATCAGCTCCAGAGTGTTTAGCGCTACTGAAGCCACCAGGCTGCTTGGAGCTACTGACTCCATAATTGTTTCCAATTATAATGGCTTACTGCTGCGATAAATAGTGATAAAAGTGATTATTTGAGCAGTAATTGTGTCTGACAGGCCCATTATCTTGCCATCCTTCTGTGGAGGCAACCAAAAACGCGGTTACGTTCGATCGCACGAAGTTCGTTTCAAACGAGTGGCTTCCACTGAGAGACTTGGAGATTATCTTTAATTCATAGAGGTGTTTGTGTTCTGAGGTAATTTGTTTAATTCCGACTCCTAAAATATATCCGTGTGTAATATACTGTGCAGGATTACTGTAACATTCACCACAGAGCACCGAAAACAACGAACGAACAACGAACAAGCCTGATGAATTACTATGTGAACTAGGCTGATAGGTGGAGGCTAGCCAGTTATAACAGAGGTCAACAGAAGTCTTAAAGGTACAGCTGCAAAACAGCTAGTTAAATGGCAGGGTAGTTTTTGTTATGCTGGTTAAAAGTGTTCTCGCGCGTCGGTCGGGTCTGACAGAACGTTTCTTCGTCTTGAGCTTCTTCGCTTCAGAATCGTTTCTCTTGGTGTTTAGATGTCAAAATTCTTATCACTTCACACCAGCCTCACTGCTCGATGTGACAACTTCACAAGCTGCTGTGTGTGTGTGTGTGTGTGTGCGTGTGTGTGTGTGTGTGTGTGTGCGTGCTGTAGGGGGGTGTAAATTAAGGCACAGTTTCTGTTTCTTAAAAGAATGAATTTAGAATCGATTCTTTAGTCGTTTAAATACATTTTTCTAATTTACATGTGCATGATTCTTGGGGTCATGTTTTTCACAAAATAGAAAATGTTGTTTTTTAGTCTTTCATCAGTGTGTAACACAAAGTCTGCTTCTCAAATGAGTTTTCTTTCCAGATGACTTCACCAAGCATTTAATTTGTCAGCCCTGCCCCCTCTAACCCCACAAATAAAGCCAGTCAGTGTCCTATGTATAGTTCCGCCCTGAGTTCTGATTACCTCAGGTTACAGGATTTTCACTGAAGTTGTAGTTACAGTAGCCTGGTCGCGTCGCATTGTATGCCATTCCACTGAAAACCAAAAGATGCTCAGATGATAGACAGCCAGCCCTGCCTGTCAATCAGCCAATAGGAAATGAGGACAGACCTGATGATCTACGCCCCTGTTTCCCAGCTGTCCTTTTTCCTGCGTGACTCACGCATGGCAGACAGCAGGCTCCCTCCGCGTGCGCGCTGGAGCGACTCGGGCCTCTCGGCTTCGCGCGTCTGTCTCTTCGTATCTGCAGATCGTGCAGCCTGCAGTTCCTCCGACTCGCACGCAGTCGACGAGAATACAGCTGAACTCAGCTGCAGAGGCTTGCAGAATCTGCAGCCACGAGTTGGCCGTTGCGCTCACACTGTGCGGTTAACAGTAGAGCGTGTGGTCGGGGTGATGCTGACTGGGACCTTTGCTTTGATGTCTGAAGTGATGTAGATCTGAGATCACTTTCAACATGTGATTTAAAAGGAATGACGTTAAAATTTGACAGGACAGGAATAAGAGAAATGTGTTCAGAAGAATCATTTTTGTTTTTTGAAACCATAAAATCTTAACATGAGATTAAATTATTTCACTGTCTTAAAGGTAGGGTAGGTAATTTCGTAGAGGCTAGCAATAGCAAGCTAGCTTTTAAAGTGTAAGATCCCACCCTCCCCTCCGAGTGCTTGCCGAAGCCACACCCCCAGGCATGTGGGACCAATTGCAATGATTGGACAAACATTTAATGGTCCTGCGCCTTCCACAGAAGACATAAATTCATATAAATATATTTAGACCACTTAGTGATTGCTATCAGGATGTGAAGAGACTTTCAACCAGCATCACAAAAAGGGTTTCTGAAAAAGACCACCTACACTGCCTTAAATATGTGTTGCTGGTCTGTTTGTACATTCCTACTGGCTGATTGACAGGCAGTGTTGACTGTCTTTCATAGGAGCATCAATCTTTCGGTGAAATGGCATAAAATGCGACGGAACTGGGCTGCTGTAGCCGCAGCCGGTTTAAAGTCGCATTACAGACGTTAAGGGGTGTGAACGCAGTGCAACGTACACATTCAGATACACTTTGAAATGCAATAGCTGCATGTTTCACAGCTGTTGGGCAATGAGAGTGTGACAGCCTCACACAGGGTTGTTTTCTCACTGTCAAGCTGCTGGAACATGTCAGTGTGATATCTCTGCGTTGTAGAAAGACAGAAGCACAATTCTTCAGACCCAGGTCAAAGGGGGGACTGAAGTTACCTTAGAGCTCGTACAGTGAGTCAGTAATCTGAATCATTCTCTGGCTGTCCAGCTCTGTTATTCTGTCACTTTTGTTTTTTGGCTTCAACGTTTAGACACTTAAATCGCTCCTAAAATGTCATTACATAGACAACAAAATATCACCGCAGATGGCATGTATTATAGTTTTAGCACAAATACGATGATTTTTAAAGCTGCAATTCATAAGTTTTACCTCTCTACCGCCATCTTTGTTTGAAGCATAAAGTTGCAAGTTACATTTTATGCACTTTCCTTGCGTATGTATTTGACGTAAGTCAAATGAAGCCAAACTGTCCTTTCCCGGAAAACCAGACCCAACTGGGGTCAAATTATAAACCATGATTATAAACTTACAGTTGTGATTTGGGGTAAGAAGATTGTGTTGAACACTGATCTGTCATGTACCTGCACAATACCTTTGTTTATTGTAAACCATAAAAGTTATGGAATTACAGCTTTAAAACAGTGAGTGTTTTTGGCGTGAAATTTGCGTAAAAATCATTTAACAAAAGAGGCTTAACTACAGATTTTACTCGTTTCGATGATACTCGACGTTTGCGTATTTTTCCCCCGTCTTCTGTTTCTGTGTTGTCAGTAACGTGGCTTTGCAGCATTATTTCTCTGTTACGTGAACCAATTCATCCTTTTTCCAGATCACCAGAAGCTGGAGCGAGAAGCCCGTATCTGTCGTCTGCTCAAGCATCCCAACATCGGTGAGTCTGAGACGCTGTGACACGATATAACATGACCGATGATGTCACAGATCTGTGTGAGGTCACAGATGCATCATTCAGGGCGCAGGTGTGAAACGTCCGGATGTGAATGATCTCAGAAGACGTTTGTGCAGAAATGACTTCCTGTTGATGTAATTTCAGTCTGTTTGATGAAGTGTAACACAGGAGAGCTCTTTTCATTGCGCTGTACCTTTAAATGAATGACAAATGACATGCGATAACCTCATCATTGTTTTGTCTCCGATGCAGTGCGGCTCCACGACAGCATTTCGGAGGAGGGCTTTCATTACCTCTTATTTGACCTGTAAGTGCTTCTATGTAACGTGGCGCAGTGCTTTGTTTTTCCCTGTGTGAGCTTCCATGCTCGCGACAGACGCCCACGCTTTCCCCTGCATCACTCTCGCTCTCTCTCTCTCTCTCTATCTCTCTCTGATTCTCGCTCAATCGAGAGCCTGTTTCCATAGCAACCAAGCTGGGCTGCCCAGCCGAAGAGAAATCCTGCAGCAGGGGTTTCCCCCCCGAAGCCCTGGTGATCTCTCTTCTGGAGGATTTTCCCATCCTGTATTGCTCTCTCCCTCTCTCTCTCTCCCTCTCTCTCTCTCTCTCTCTCTCCCCCTCCCCTTTGTTTTCCTGCTTGCTCTCATTTTCATACTGAAATATGAACATGCGTGTGTACAAACGATTTAGCAATGATACATTAAATTAACACCCGTTCCCACGCAGCTTTTGGCATTGTATACAGCCACGCTAGAAATGCGGCTGCATTGCAAATGCATGTCACGCCAATCGATTGCAAATGCAAAACTGTAGATTTAAATGCAGCACTCGGTCACTGTGGTGTGTCTCTCGTCCTGCAGTGTCACGGGTGGAGAGCTGTTTGAAGACATCGTCGCCCGAGAATATTACAGTGAAACGGACGCCAGGTAAAACACACACTCCACTTTCCCCTCTCGATCTCACGTCATTTTCTGTCAGATCGTCCCTGTGGGCCGTCCATGTCCGACCCTCCTACCCACATCTCAAAACATCTAGATATTTGGTGCCATTACAGAACACTGTGTTTTGGTGCACGTTATGCGAGTGGTAATTTGAGTCTTTTTAAAAATGAGACAGCGAGCGTGGGCGGCAGGGCTCTGCCTCACCCTGCGTGTCTATGCTCGTCGCGTAGTCCTGCAGGTCCTCCTGCTTCTTCCATCCGCACATTTCACCCCATCGCTGTTTTTGTTCCTCTCGCTGCATCCGATCTTCTCATATAGCCACACAATGACACACACACACACAATGCGGTCGCCCTCAGGAGAAAAGCTTTAATCAGTTTGACTGTGTGGATAAGCACGTGGGAGTGAGACACAGTGAGAAATAGAGAGAGAACCAGAGAATCGGTTACTAAGGGAAGCAATACGAGAGCTAGTGAGCGACTAGAGTTTGGAAACGGAACCCATGAGCTCATCAGACGTATCTGTGGGCGGAAACGCATCGTGGTGCTGCCTGACCCCCGTCAAGACAGTGAAATGTAGCCGGCCTCGAGGGCCGGGGCCCCTCCACCTAACCCCCCCCACCCATATGACTGAAAGTAGGGCTCAAATTAACATACATAATTATGGTGTCCGCTGAGATTCGACACACCTACATACTCACACCTCTGCAGACCCACACACTCGCTTTATGTGCGCTCCGATCTGTTTGCAGAGACATTTCACGTAGAGAAACGGGATTAACATGTTGATTTATACATTTCCTGACGAAAACTCACCTGCCACAGTGCTGCTCTAGAGGGTCGTGGGTGGTTGCTAGGGAGTTGCTACCCAACCGTTGTGCCAAACTCTCAGTCACTATGTAGTAGCTTACAGTTGTGGCTCATTTCCATAAAACCGAACTGACGTTCAGTGCGATGTTTCCATCACCTGTTTAATTGTCCAAAATATATAGCAATTATACAGCAAAATATAATACTGTAAATGTAAAGATATAATAAAATGCCTAATCCTATGTTTTTTTTTATAGTACTGATCAAAAGAGGATGCTTTTCTTGGCGAACACCTCTAATTAAAAAACAGCCCTCTGACCTAGCGAGCGCCGCGTGTTATAGACTTTTAGCGTCTCAAAAAGCAGATCAAACGCTCGCTCAAACACCCAGACACGCTCACAAATCATTTCCATATTTTCAGCTGCTCTATTTATTCATCTTTTCCTCCATCTCTCCATCCCACGTGTGTGTGTGTGTGTGTGTGTCAGTTTAACGCTTGTGTGCCAGAACCGTCACAGGAAATGATGCGTCCCCGTTCGCCTGCGGATCTATTGTACCGTGTCGTGTAACATCAGGGTTTTCAGCACTTATCACCGTTATCACATCTCATCACCCTCTTATCTGATACGCCCTCGCTCGCCCGACGATCTGTCTCACCTCTGCCTGTGACTAACTCGCCACCTCCGTCGTTCCCCTCCTTCATCTTTTATTCCTGTTTCCTGTCTTTCCTCTTGTCTTTGCAGTCATTGTATCCATCAGATTCTGGAGAGTGTCTGTCACATTCACCACCATGATATAGTGCACAGGGACCTAAAGGTCAGTAGAGGAAGTGCACTGGGCCGCTGCATGTGTCATGTGACCCTTGCCTGTTTCGAACCGCCCATCTGTCCGTCCTTGTGTGTGTAATTGATATTTGATTGATTGATTGATTGATTGTATGTGTGCTGGAGATTTGTTTCTGCACTCTATGGCTGTTCACACTCGATTTGATTGCTTGGTCTGAATTCGAATTCGATTCCCCTCCCCCGTTCCTTATTTACATAGGTTTACAGTTTATCATAGTAATATTTCTCTCCAAACGCGTGGTTAAAGTGAGTTCCATGTTGTTTACTTGGCAGCTTTTTGCGCTTGCTTAGGAGACCACAAAAATGCCAAGAATTGTTTCGTTTTGGCTGTTTTTGATTTATTCTCTGACCTTAACACGCACAGAAGGGCACACGCATCTGTCCGCAGTGAATGCATTAGCAAGAGATGCAAAGTATGCAAATAGCCTGCTTCAAACCCGGGTGCGATTCCACCTCCTCCTCTGCTTGTGCAAATTATGTGACACTGTTTAAAATGAGTCTGAATTGCTTTTGTTCTGATGACCACATGATCTGTTGTGACCCCAGCCTCTCGTGAAAACAGCATTCACACTGACCAAACGAACCGACGTCAGACAAACACGGTTCCGGACCTACAGCTTCAGTGTGAAAACACTCTGATGTACTAAGAAGATATCAACTCCATGTTCTCTCTCTCTCTCTCTCTCTCTCTCTCTCTTCAAAACAGTGCCGTTTATCTCTGTCAGTGATAATTCTCAGCTGTGCGGAATAGGCATCTTTCCAGTCAGTTTTCAGATTGAGGATGACAGACTGCTGGAGGATAGACAAGTCGTTTGGTTTAATAGCGCCTTGATTGAAGGGCTCTCATGGAGTTTCCTCAGTTTGTTTCAGGCTGTTTTCAGACAAAAGCGACCGCTGTGTTAGTCTAAAGAACCTTTTCCACTAAAAATAACAGAACAGTTCTGCGGATGTTTAAGGTTCTGTATGGAACCGCACTGAAGCACCTAAAAATGTATTTATTTTTAAAGTACAAATTCTCATCTCATAAGATTAAGGAAAGTGACTAGAGGAATAGATCCTGTAGGATTTTTCCCCCCTACGTACTTTAAGTGAATCACACAGCGCTGGTCTAGTAAAAGCAGCCTGCATTTTTAAGAGAACTGGAAAATGACTTTGTATGTTCCAGTTATGCAGCATGTACACACACACACACACATTCACTCTCGCTAATTCAGCAGCACACGCCCACACAGACTGACTCACGCGTCCACCTCCCTCTCCTCATACAGAGATACATTTCCTCAAATCCTATCACACCACACAACTGCTACTGCGGCCAAAACACACCACGTACTGCGCTCCGCTGCGCCCTGCTGCAGTGTCTGCGCAGTTTCCAGGGCTGTCTGCCAGCGTTACCTCTCTTTTTCGATTCTTTCCCGTCTCAAGCGCAGTCTTTCTCTTCCTCCCTCTCTCGCTCTCTCCCGATGGCCCTGTCGCTCTTGTCGTGGGTGGTGAGATCGCCTCACCCTTGAAAAATGTTTTTTATGTGTCGTAGTGTTAGCTAGAGCTTCCTGTGTCAGTGTGCAGGGTTTCAGTGCACAGGAAAACATGACGATATGGAGCATGCATACTTCTGTGCATACTTCTACTGAGTTAATAATCTTATGTTTTATTACTGTTGTAGTGATCTAGTTCTAGGAGTAGCTCAGCCTACGATGAACATTCAGTGCTCGTTTTTTACTATCATTTTGTTCCAGACCTGTTTGATTTTCTTTTTTCTCCAGGAATGCAAATGAAATGTTAGTCAGAATGTTGAGACTGACAGCCTCGGTCACCATTTACTTCCATTATAAAAAAAAACAGTTTTCAGATCATTACCGTTTAGGATTGGAATGGTATGAGAGTTAATGATTATAAAATATAAATATTTTACACTACATGCCCTGACAGTGTACTTACCCAACAGGTCTGTAAAATAAAGTGCTACCGATCTTGTAATTAAAACAGTGGTTACAGCATGGCGTTAACAGTGCCAAGGTCATGGGTTCGATCCCAGGGATTGCACATACTCAGAAACAATGTATAGTGTAATGCGATGTAAGTCGCTTTGGTTAAAAGCGTCTGTCCCTTTATCACTGCGTTCCATTGAGTTCCTTTGAGTGAGGCGCTATGTATTTTTGGAGTGTGTTTAAATGTAAACCCTCAATTTGTAGAAAAGCTTAAGGGGCGAATCTCACGAAATGTCAATAACACAATAATGTGTTTTCACCATTATTGTTTTTTTGCTTTATTTTCATGCCACTTAAGTTCACCCTACAGTGTAATAAGAATATTTCTATTAAATTAACATTTTTAAATGAATATTTAAATAAATTTCTGTATCATTTTAAAAGGCAAAATACTAAGTACTGAGAATTATGAAAATCACAAAGAACACTGTAAATCGTCTGCTTATGAGAAGTTTAGCCGTGGTTCATGTTTCGTGAGAGTCGCTTAAAACTTTGTAGATAAATATTATGGAATTGTTCTTTACAGTCGTTTAAAATAAGGCTTTTACTCTATTGTCCCTCAAGTTTTGATATAGTCATGATAAAAATGACATCCCATAATTTCCTTACATTTCCCGCCTGTGCCTGTGCACGAGAGAATGAAGCATTGCTCAGACTAACACGCGCCCCCTGGTGTTTGCATGCAGTCACTGCATCCAGCAGATCCTGGAGGCCGTGCTTCATTGCCATCAAATGGGTGTGGTGCACCGAGACCTCAAGGTGAGTGACAGGTGTCATTCAGATTCCTCCGTTTGTCCGTGCGTGTGTTATGCATGCCTGCATATTCCTGTTTGTGTGTGCGTGTATGTCGATGTCTATACGTGCTGCGTGTGCTATACAACTATGAGGAGATTTGGGATGGTTAGCTTATTAATCGGTAGGCGTGGCTTACTTCAGGATGGGTGCGGTTTGTTTGGCAGATGAACGCGTTTGGCATGGGCAGTGGTCGTTTTTCATGCTGTTTTTTGTGTGCACGGGTGTTTATGTCTAATATAAAATAACTATATTTCTACTCATTGCCATTTGAAGTCAGTAACTGTGAGTCTGTAAAGTCTGTTATGAGTTAAAAATGAATAAAAAGCAGTTATTGAGCGAGTTCATGACAGATCAGTGTTCAACACTGTCTTACATTACCCTGATTCACAACGGTAAGTTTATATTAATGCGGTCTGGTACGATTTCCCGGGAAATGTCAGTTTCGCTTCATTTGAGTTCAACAAACGTAATGAAATGTAAAGTAACCTGCAATTTTATGCTTCGAACAGAGGTGGCGGTAGAGAGGAGAACGTTATAGATCGCAACTTTAATTATGAGGCGAAGGAAGAGTTGTTATGCTAAATGTTATTAAGAGAAACATGTTGCTGTGAAGACCTGCATGTGGAGCGAGACCAGGAGCGTTTAGGAGTCACTCTGGATTGTAATGTTGAATCATTCTAAAAACCGGAAGCTTATTGTGTCATTTTCCCGGATGTAGCTCAAGGTCACTGAGCATTTCACATCAGTTCATCAGATTTCACATCAGTTCACACTACAGATTCTCAGTGTGAACGCAGCCCAAATCTGGAGCGTGAAGTGCCGTTTAAGCACCGTGAATATGCAGATGGCACTTGAATGGCGGAACACGGAGCAGCTGTAGCAACGAGGAGAAAGACATCAAAGTATTGATTTAAATACCCATGATGCTTTGCTCTTCTAGTCCTAATTTCCCACCCGGCTCAATTTCCACCGAAGCAGAGTGAACGTAACCTACATAAAGTGCAAAGTGTTACAAACACACACACACACACACACTGTAATACATTTTAAATAAATATAAGTCTTGGTTTTACAAAAAACCTGAAGTTAATCGCTGTGGAACGACTGATACCCGCCCTGTCAGTCAAAACCCTGACAGGTGAAATTTTGGAGAGGCTAGCAGGAGCAACCTAGCTCCTGCCCTCTGTTCAGACCGCCCTCCAAACAATACAGCATATTTGTCTGCGTGTGAGGGTTTGAGTATAGAACGTATATGTTTACCTCACAAAATGTGACATTAGATCAATACATGAAGCTGCCATATGCCAGTTTGCTTTCAGTGTACAAATATGACAAATGTTCTAAGATGATTCTGGCTTCAGCGAGCTCTACACATGACGGAACATGTCGCCGTCCAGCACAGCATATTGTGGGAGATGATGCAGTGTGTACGCGTAACTCGCGCACACAGCTGTGGTTGTATGTTATGTGTTAAGTGTTAAAAGGTGACGTGTATCAGATTTTAGTAATACGAGTGTGTGCCGTGATCCCCCTCAGCCAGAGAACCTGCTGCTGGCCAGTAAATGCAAGAATGCAGCCGTCAAGCTCGCTGACTTTGGACTGGCCATCGAGGTCCAAGGAGACCAACAGGCCTGGTTCGGTACGTGGTCACTTTAAGACACACAATCAAAATGTTCAACCTCTTCCGTTGACCGTTTTTGACCATTCTAAAATTGTTGGGTTGGGAAAAACGTGTCCGAATGTTTTCCTGCGTTTTCTTGATGCGTGTTTCTCCGCTTGCGTGCAGGTTTCGCGGGAACGCCAGGTTACCTTTCCCCAGAGGTGTTGAGAAAAGAGGCTTACGGGAAACCTGTGGACATTTGGGCATGTGGTGGGTCATCCGGTAGAATTCCACCCCTTATTTTCCATCTTCTCGCTCTCCCTCTCTCTCACTCTCCCTTTCACTTTCTCACTCTCTCTCTCACACTCTCTCTATCTCTCTTTTTGTCTCTCTCTCACTCTTACGCTTGCTCTATTTTTGTCTCTCTTTCTTTCTCTCTCTCACTCTCCCTTTCACTTTCTCACTCTCTCACACTCTCTATTTCTCTCTCTTTTTGTCTCTCTCTCACTCTCCCTTTCACTTTCTCACTCTCACACTCTCTATTTCTCTCTCTTTTTGTCTCTCTCTCACTCTCCCTTTCACTTTCTCACTCTCTCTCACTCTCTTACTCTCTCTCTCTCTTACACTCTCTTTTTGTCTCCCTCTCTCTCTCTCTCTCCCTCTCTCGACCCCCCACGCACATTCAGACACTTGGGCTCTCAGATGTGGAGAGCTCTTATCTCACTGCTGTTGTCAAGAGGCTGTAGCCAAGTGCAGCTTTCACCAGCTCAGTCATCACTGTCATGTCCCGCGTCCGGCGCGCTCTCACCATCTGGAGTGTCTCTCGCTTGTTAGGCTGTTTTATTTCGTCTGATGGCTTTTGTTTTAGTGAATCTCTTCATTCAGATATTGCAAAGAACCAGCGGAAAAAACCAACAAACAATGATTCAACTGAGAGATTATTTAAAAATGTCTCAGTATTGTTTGTTTTCGATTTATGTAGATTGTCAATTTTAGGGTCATCTATGCAACATTTAAAGAGACAGTACACCCAAAAAGGAAAATTCTTCCATTTACTCACCCTCATGTCATTCCAAACCTGTGTGACCTTTATATTCTGTAGAACACGAGAGAGGATATTTTGAGAAATGTCTCAGTGGTTTTGTGTCCATACAATGGAAGTCAATGGGTGCCACTGTTGTTTGGTCACCAACGTACTTCAAAATATCTTCTTTGGTGTTCCTCAGAAGTCGTTCGGGCTTGGAATGACATAAGGGCGAGTAAATGACCCTCCCAAGGTCAAGTAAGGTGTTCCAACTGTATAAATAAACATTGGCTGGAGAAAAATAGATGCATAAGGAATGTCATGGACTGGCGTGTAAGTGAGATTTCTGTAATGTTCTTGCAGGAGTGATTCTGTACATTCTGCTGGTGGGTTATCCTCCATTTTGGGATGAGGACCAGCACAAACTTTACCAACAGATCAAAGCCGGTGCTTACGACGTGAGTTCTCTCTACTTTTCTTATGTATGGTACCACTGTGCCTAGCGTTGTGACAGAATACAACAGCGGACGATCTTGTCCTTCAGTTTCCCTCTCCAGAGTGGGACACCGTCACTCCTGAAGCCAAAAACCTCATCAATCAGATGTTGACCATCAATCCAGCAAAGAGAATCACAGCCCAGGAGGCCCTCAAACACCCGTGGGTCTGCGTAAGTACCTTCACTGACAGTCAGTTTGGACTTTCCAAGGATTAAGTCTGAAAGTTGTACATTTGGCCCCGTTTCTAATCTTCATGAATTCATCCTACACTACATTTGCCTGACACCTTAAAGGGACAGTTCACCCAAAAATGAAGATTTCTCCATTTACTCACCCTCATGTCATTGTAAACCTGTATGACTCTTCTGCTCCTTATTAGCACAAAAGAAGACATTTTGAAGTAACGGTTACCAAACAACAGTGGATCCCATTGACGTCCATTGTATGGTCATAAAACCACCGAGACGTTTCTCAAAATATCTTAAATTTCATTTTTGGGTGTACTGTCCCTAAATTATAGAATTCTGCAGACCTGTTAACGTGGTTTCACAGCATATTGACCTTATTCTGATTCCGTTGTTTCCCGTAGCAACGATCCACCGTGGCGTCCATGATGCACAGACAGGAAACGGTCGAGTGCCTGAAGAAGTTCAACGCGAGGAGAAAACTGAAGGTGTGCGGATCTCTGCTCTGATTGGTTGTTCCGCTGGTGGTTGTCAGTGCAGGACGCTGCTGTAACTGTTTGTTTGTTATCACATGTAGGGCGCCATTTTGACAACAATGCTGGTGTCACGAAATTTCTCTGGTAAGTTATTGTCAAGTTTTATGCATGACACATTATAACCAGTCATTAAAAATGCGCCATTTAAAGCCCACAGAACCGTTCAGCCCACTCCAGTCACAAACACACAGAACTTCTGACGTCTGATTTCCTAGAGCAGACTAAGCAAAAACGTTAAAGGGGTCCAGTTATGCCTTTTTTAAAGTATTGAATTTATTGTTTTTGGGGGCGCTAGAGCAGGTTTTTATGCTTTTATTGTTGAGTTTCTGGTTCTGTGAAGCCAGCTACTGTTGAGAAACACATAATGTGACTCTTTAAAATAAATCAGGACCTCAGAACACAAACCTTTAAAGGTTTGTAAAGTGTGTCGCGTGTGTTCGCGGAGGGCCGCGTACGGGGCGTCTGGAGGGAAGCAGGATTATTCTGGATGTGTGCGGCTGTACCAAACGCCGCATGTGAAAACTGGCAGTTATAATAACATGTGATTTATTTCTACTGTAATGAAGCATCTGCTCTCTCACATCCCTACCACACACTCACACACACACACAACCTCACACACACACACACTCACACACACACATTCACACTTTACCAGCAGGCTGGTGGGCGGATACCACTGTGTTCTTGTATAAGGAACGTTTTACGTGGTCTCTCTCTCTCTCTCTCTCTCTCTCTCTCTCTCTCTCCATCCACGGCTTGTCGCATGTCGTTTCTCTGCTCTCATTACCGTAATTACCTCATCCCACAGTGCGACTCAGTGGTGGAGGCGGCGCAGGAGTGTCCGACAGTCACTCCACACGCTCGGCCTCGTGTGTCTCTCTTCACACTTGTATTTAAAGGGGCCATATTCTGCATTTTTGTAGCATTGTAATCCGTATATCATGTTGGTTATCATCAGGTAAATGAGTTCAATGTTATCTCTGTCACCACCCTGACAGATTCAGCGATTAAACATGTTTTTGACTGATTCAAGTCGATAATGACAAATTTATGAGTGATTCTTTAAGAAAACTATGATTTCATTTACCATGACGCTGTAGTTTTGGTGCATTAATTAGCATCAATAATTAATAATGCATCAGTGCATTATAGAAGAATATGCTCTTGGTCCACAATTCAGAACTTTCTGGAGATGAGGTTTAACTTTTTTCAAAAAAGCAAAAAAAAAATAATGTGGCCCCTTTAATATTTGGTGCGATTTTATTCCGATGAGATTCCTCCTTTCTGTTCTGTCTCATTTTTTCCGTTCATCCACCGTGTATCATCTCTCTATCCCTTTATCGTCCTCGATTCCTCTTGTTTTTCCTGTCCTTCTGACACTTCAGCCCCTAATAAAGGCTTTGCTGTGCGTTGCCGTGGCGTCGGGCAGCGTTGGCGTACTTGGCGCGCGTCCCGCTGATCGGCGAGAGAGGCTCCCAGAGGAGCGCTTGACAAGAAAATGAGCCTTTTCTTTATTCCAGTGTGATTGGGAAACCTCATCATATGATTACACCCCCACTGTAATGAACTCTCATGAGACCCCTCAGAAACGGTCAGCTTGCAGAAGACAGCGTGAGTTCCTGCGACCGCTGTCTGTACTAACACACTGCTCTCCTTTTCTTCCTCTCTGCCTTTTGCTGCTCTGTCTCGACATGTGTGTGACACGTCTGTGTGTGTGTGTGGGATGCGTGTGTGTGTGTCTGTGTGTGTGTGGGATGCGTGTGTGACACGTCTGTGTGTGTGTGTGTGTGTGTCTGGCAGTGGGCAGACAGACCACCGCCCCGGCCACCGTCTCTGCGGCCGCAGCTGCAGCCGCCGCAGCTGCAGGTACCACCGCCGGTCTGGTGGAACAAGGTAGCCCCGCCCCCTCACTTCCTGTTGGAGCTCACCTTCCATCTCTTGCACTCTACACGCTTCTCTCTGTCATACAACACAGTCGTGTTCAGCATGGAACTTCCAGCATGCAGCGGCATAGTTGGTCTCGAGCTCGGCACTGCGGACGCCGCTGGCTGTTAGATCTTCACACTTTCTCTCCTTTGCAGTTTGCAACCAAACTTTCTTTCTCTTCCCTGCTGGAGAAAACAGGTCATAGCATGTAAGAGAAAGATTTTCTCTGTCCATCGTGAAGTAATGACCACAGAATTTACTGAGGTAACTGGGTAAACCAAGCTGAATACAAACCTCGTAAACCCAGTGATTAATTCTTTAAAATCAAAGGTTGTAGCAACCTGGTACTTTCTAAACACGACTTCGTTTCCTGGGAGACAAATATGTTCTGTTCATTCACAGCCAATCAGATTGGAACTGGCCATTTTAGCAGCTAGTTTAATCTGGATTTTCCAGCAAGGTCTCTACCACTCACCTCTTTCTCTTCCTCTCTGTCTCTCTCTTCCTCTCTTTCCCTCTCTCTCTTAGTCTGTCTATCTCTCGCTCTCACTGTCTCTCTGTATTTCCACTCTTTGTCTCTCAGTCATGTTTGCGTTCATCACTCCATCCTCTCTCTTTCTCTCTCTCTCCCTCTCCTCTCCTTTGCTCCATCCATCCTCAGTGTTACGATCCTTCAGTTGTGTTTGGCCTCAGTCTTTCTTCCCTTGAGTTTTAAATGTCTGATCTCTTAATTGTAGGTTTCCTCTCTGTATTTCTCTCTTGCCTGCGTGCCAGTGACTGAACGTTGCACGAGAGCACGCGCATGTTTTGTGATGCAGTAGAACGTGCGGCGGTCCGATCCGAGTGCATGTGTCTCTGTGTTTAGGAAAGGGGGTTCAGTGTCTATTAATGACTGAGCACTAAATTTTAGGTTTATTGTGGTGATCTTGCACTTATACTCTTGGATTAGAAACCGTTTACAAACAGTGAAAATAGGAAATTCTATAGTGTAAAAACTCTCGGTTTATGAATGAGAGTTATTAAGATATTGCCTTTGTTGTCTATAGACGTGAGGTAAATATGAACCTCAAATATTTTTGCAAGAAGTGTAACTTTTTGGTCCAGGATCACTCATAAACTAAAAGTGTAAAAATGAGCGCTTTATAAGAGAAGTACTGTATATTATTTTATATGTGTTTTATGTGTGTGGTTTTAATAATATTCATAATAACACGGTCACATGTTTGAATTTGGTTTGGTTGAACAGCAGTATTGCGGATTTGTGGCCTGTTTTCTGAACTGTGCAGTTCATCATCGTTTTGAAAGAACTGAAATGTATTTTTATATTTTTTTTATTTAATTGTGTCTCTTTTGTAGACTCTCTCCCTCCACAGATACAAGTTTCAGTGAAAACCAAGTTTCTGCACACCATTTATCTTCTCAATGAGTTTATTCCTCGTGTGTGTGTGTGTGTGTGTGTGTGTTCACTTAACCATATTTTGGGGACAAATATAAACACAATCTCCTTTTGGGGACATCCTCATTTGTGAAAACATTATTAAAATAAAGTAAATAAAATGCTTTTATTTACTTATTTAAAATGCTAAAGTTTTCTGTTAGCGATTGGCTTAGAGTGTGAATACGGGTTAGTTTATAGTGTTTATAACTAGCTGTTTAAAAACAATAGAAGCATGTGGAATGTCCCCATTTAGAGTTAGTGAGTAAGTGCGTGTGTTTGTGTGTGTGTGTGTGTTGGTCAGTTATTTTAGGTAAATCCGTTCTGTTGTCACCCCTAGATGTCACCCCAATGGTGCCGTAGAGAAATGGGCGTAAATTTTGCTGCAGCAACAAAGATTTGCAAATTACACCAAAGATGGGAAATCATTTTTTTAACATTTTTAAAACTCATGCAGCCTCGCGTGTCTGATTCTCACACACATTTGAACCCCCTGCCCTCATCCAGACGAGCAAGCGTCCTGCAGATAAACCTCTCTTATCTCTTTCTCTTAATCTATTCTTCCTTAATCTCTCCTTCTTTTCATTCGTTCCTCTCTGCCTCTAAAACTTGTCAAGGTAAGGTTCTCCCTCTCTTTACCCCTCCTCCTCGCAACATTTTCCCGTATCCGCACGGATTATATGTCAATAGACTGGAATGCTTTAGAAACACAGAATATTTCCCCCTCTTCCCTGCTGCGTTGCCATGGCAGTGTGGATGTGAATAATTTAAAGTCCAAATCGGATTTGCTGATAGTTACATTTCATTTGATCTCATTTCAGTGCAGTGTGAATGCGTTGCAGGTGCCGTACAGGGTTTGGAGTCAGTTTGACAAACTTCAGCCTTCTCGTCTGTTATGGGAAAATGTGGTTTAAAACAGAAGCAGGTGCATGCTTCCTCACAAGAGCAGTACTTAGGGATATTATGCCTCAACTGATGTGTGTGTGTGTGTGTTTGTGGAGAAAAGGTGTTAGATGTTGGCTTAATCTGCTTAAATCTCCTAAAATGTTATAGGTTTGTTTTATTTTTCAATAACTCGCATCATGCTTAAAACATAAATTTACTTGAGAAAATGTAGAGAATTCCAGAATGTCTGGAATGAGGTTTATATTTCTTATGCCATAGCAAGACGAACATTAACATACATTGACTATAAACAAACATCTTCATGAAAATATGAATTTCCCCCAAATAATGTTTTGCCATGTGGTCTGTAATATTTATAGTTAGTAATAAATAAAAACAGCAGAAATCTGTGGTGCGGCCTCATTTAGAGGTAAAAGTGAGTGTGTGAGTGTGCGTGCATGTTTACACACGTTTGCATGTACACCAGCGCATCTCCTGCGTATGCATGGCAGTCACTAACCCCTCACACCTGTGCGAGATGTTTCTATGAATGATTTAATGCTGTGTGTCAATGCCGTGTTAATCATTCTGTCTAGAGTTTCACAACGGGCTGCACTATGTAAGCTCTGCTCAACACACCTCCGCCCGCGGCTCGCGTGTGCGTGCGTGCGTGCGTTTGTTCCACATGTGGAGTTTTTGACGGTTTTAATCCTCTTCATGTGGGACGGGGTGGGGGGTGTCCGGCTGGCTCGGGCAGTTATATGACATGTTTGGCCGAGCACTGTTACCGTTCTGATGTTGACTGTTGCTCCGATCTCAGTGCGCTGATGTTTTCTCTTCCTCTTTCTCCATCCGCAGCAGCCAAGAGTCTTCTCAGCAAGAAGGCCGATGTCAAGGTAAGGTTCCTCCATCTCCTCTCTTCTGCTCTTTCCAACTTTCTGTCTTCCTGTTCTCGTTCACTTCTCCGGTAGAACAGATGGACTCCTGAAAGTTTAGTTTGTCCAGCAGATGTTTTTAGTTTGATACGACGCGTGTTTGTCTCGCGGTGCTGATGCTGGAGCAGATCTGTGTGTTTGTTGCTGCTTTTGCAGTTTGTGTGCGCTTGTGTGTGTGGAATTAGATATAAAGGATTTGTATTATGTTAGCTGGTCTTCGTTCAGGACGGTTTGAGCTAGAGGTGGGCGGCACTGACCCGAAAGCTTCATATTAATAATTGTATATCACGTTAAGAAGTTATTTGACTGAAAATTCAGCCCCAAAAATTGTATGGCATATTGATGTATTAATGCTACTTTTTCGAAAATGAAAGACACATCTAATTATTTTCTTTTTATTCGGTGGACAGAAACCAGACGATTATCCAGAGCAAACAAATAGCATAAATGCAGCTATATATATATATATTTGTTGGAGTTATATTGTAAAACAGCCCGGTATACAAACAACGTACCTATGACACAGTTTGTACTGCGGGCTGCTGTCTGTTTTATTATCTCACTATGGATTTACCGCAGATCCATCTTTACCAGTTGACGTACAGCCCAGTTTGACCTGCGCTCATCTTTCATCAGCACCTGCTTCTTGTATCATACTTTCTTTCATCGTTTACCCATAATGCATCAGTCATTGCTCAAACCAATTACCGCAGTACCGAGACCACAGCAGCCCCTCCATTCCATTTCCATTGTAAGTTTGTGAGTTTCGGTGTTTGATATGAAGCTACGAGGGGGTTGGTTCATCATGCAGTGCGTGTGTGCATGGCATCGGGTCTTTCACAAGAGAACGGGCACAGATGTTGACCTCTGACCCCTAATGAGCTGTTAGAGAGAATGTACTCAGAGGTGCATTTGTTTAGTTGACACATAATCCTCTCGAACAGAGGAAAGGTCGGCTTTTACCTCCATCCTCCTGCAGAGATAGGAATGAAACGGACTGCTCTGCGTTAGGGATTGGATGAGGAGTATAATCTACAGAGAATAATCCTCTGCAGTCAGGCCAGACTGCCTGCCAGCATTAATCATATCTTACGTAATCTTTCACCATGCAGTTTTCATGAGGCCGACGCTAAAAAGCCCTCGAAGGAAAATCCTGTCCCCCCTTTGCTGTATTTTGGTAACATTTAGCCCTGAATAAATGAAGACGCTTTAGCCCTGAAACTGGAGGTTGCTTTAATTTGTTACAGGTCATAGATCAGTAATCTTTCATAATCGTTATCCTCCAATAATTCCTCAAACCTTCCATCCTCTTTTCTGCTCTTCTGTCTCTCTTTGACAGATATGAGAACCTTTTTCCCCCCAAAAACAATAGATAAGCTTTACCCTATATAAATATATATATGTATATATATATATAAATATATATATATATATATATAGGAGGTGGATGCACAGATACTGATATACTGAGCATCCACATTTCCTCTCTCTCTGTCTGTGTTTGACTGCGGCCGAGTGAATCAGCATAGCCTGCTGCCCACTGTCAGCATTTCAGTCAGACCGCGTGTTCATCCCAGCACTGTGCCACGGATTCGCTCAAAAACTGCCCCGCGGGTACCGGCGACGGGAACGTCCCTTTTTCTGCCACTCTCATTAGCCACCCGGGCGGGCTTTCATCACCTCTGTGCTCGTCAGTGGCGGTAATGAGCCACTTCCCCCTCTCATCACCGATCATTCCACGTTTTCTCCGCCCACGCATCGCTCTCCATCCATGATACCTTTCCTGTTCCCGAGTGTGTGTGCGAGAAGGCCACCGGCCGCAGTAGGAAATGTAGCTCTCGCTCCAGGAATAGCTGCCGGTCGGAACGCAGGGAGCCAAAAGACAGAAATAGACACCTCCACTGCACCTCGCTCATCGCTTAGCAACTGCCTCGCCACACTCCTCCATTCTGACATTTCCCTCCTTTTTCCTGCGCTCTCGTTTTCTCACCGTCCTGCAGGAGCATCGCAGGAGAAACAATTATGAGGCGGCAGAGGATTGCGCTTGCAGCGCAAAGGTTGTGGGTTCGATTCCTGGTGGACACAAGTAAAACGTATAGCTTTGGTCGCGTCAGATAAAAACATCTGCCAAATGCAGAAATGTGATTTGTGTGAGTTTAACAAACTCGTGGGTCTAACAAAGACATGGTAAGTTTTGGGTCTTACCTTATATGGCGTGTCCTTCACTGCATCTGCTGTGTACACACACGTTGTTAAATTGTGTTTATATTTAAAGTTTTCTCATGTAAATACACTTTTGTCCCAAACCCTAAACCCACCCAGAACAACATGTCTGTACACTGTGAGGGTCACATGCTTTTTCTTATGTAGTTACACAGCATTTAAAGACACGCAGTATAAAGTGTGACCCAGTTTTTAATTTTCGACAACTAATAATTACGAGGTGACGCGAATGCACAATTAAAGCTGCCAAACGATGTGGATACAGAGTATGTGAGAGACCCTCAGAAATGCCAACAGCAGGCGTGTGCTCACAGTAATCTGTTTAGATGGAGAGATGAGTTGTGAGGGAAAGAGTCTTAAAGGGACAGCGCGCCAAAAACGAAAATTCTAGTTGACTATTTTATTACACTTCATGGTGTCCCAAACTCACATGACTGTCTGTCTAATGTGGAACACAAAAGGTGAACTTTTACAGAACATCTTTGAACGAAAATATTATTAGGGAAGATTACCTTCATTGTTGTTCTTTTCTTACGAAAAGTGAATGCAAGGCACAAAATATTCTGCAAGTGGCTAGAATGTTTTTATTTAGAAAAAAGGTTCCTTTTTATTCTCGTCTTTAAATGTAAACAGTTTCTCCTGTGCACACGAAACCTCTCATCCAGAGCAGATCACCTTCTTGCCAAAGCCCACGCCCACTTTTTCTCAACTCCCCGCCCCCTTTTTCTGGCACCATCATTTGTGTCAGGTTCTTTGTAATTAATGTTCATCTCACAGTTCATTATAACGTGTTTTAACACTGTCATTCCATCTCTCCATCACCCTCCCACCCACCCAGAAACGGAAATCCAGCTCTACTGTTCAGTACATGGTGAGATATTTCATCTTAATACCTCCTAAAATCTGCTCATTCTTTATCATTACCCTCCTGTTTATCTCCAGTCATTGGCTTCCACTGGCTTTCATGTCATTTACTGCAGGTCTATTTAAATCTGCTTTTTCTGTATTCAATGATTTGGTTTGATTTTTCAGAGGTCAAGTGATTGATTTTAAAGGGTCAGATGGCTGTAAATGACTCTTTAGACACAGGTCAGGGACCTGCAACTGAGTCGCAATTGTTAGTTATTAGATGTCGCATAGCGTGGCGAGTTGTAGCTGGTAGACGGTGATTTGGTGATCTTCAGTCAAACGTCTGTTTCATTTATCTTTTCGTTGTTGCTGCTTTGCGTTTGTCTGTGGCAGCTGTTTTGTGTAAAGAAAACAAAAGACTATCGTTTTTCTGAACTGGACTGTTTTCTGTTTCATTATTCGGATTTCTTCTCTACTGGAAAACTGATCATAGTAGCTTAAGGTAGTCGGCTGGTTTTTAAAACTTGGGTTGTTGTCAGTCTATGGTAATCTACCAACTCTAACCAGCTTGACCAAGATGGTTTACCAGGTTTAAAACCAGCTCTAACCACCAGAATCAAGTTTTAGCTGGATGTCCTAGCGGGGTAATGTTTTAGCTAGGTTACCTCATGAGGCAAACCTCATGAAACCTGTTAAAACCATGTTCGGGTCACAGATAAACCAGCCAATATTAGCTGTCCCTGCCTTTATGTATGCTAATTTAAATAAAAACTCATATTACTGAAAATGACTGTTAGATTTAAACAGGACACTATGGAGAATAATTGTGTCTAGGGGTATTTTGGTAATGGGAATTTGGGAGAGAAATGTACTTGTCTTGAAAGTTTTATTTTTGATGTAAAATATAGTGACCGTTTTATTCTCTTGAGTTTGGGGGTGATATGTGAGCCGGACATGTTCTTGACAGTCTTTCCTGAGATTCGCAGAATGTTCACTTTTACAAACCTTAAACAAAGTTATATTTCTCCAGATATAGTTCTATATTTCTCCTGTGTTTTTACAACCCGTGTTCGTTTGGCACAGATTAGCCTGAAGATAAAACACGAACCATTTTCATTTCTCTCTCTACACACATTCTCTCTCTCGCCCTAAAACACCCACTGACACCCTTTAACACAGTGTTTTGTGTTCTGCACAGCCACAGTCCAACAGCACCAAAAACAGCTCCGTCACCAGCCCCAAAGGATCCGTCCCCTCTCCTGCTCTGGTATTTACCTCCTTATTTCTCTCTGTCCTCTGTCGCTCCATCTTGGCTGTCGCTTTGGCTTTCTCCTCCCGTCTCGCGACTGTCTGTCTGCGTGAGCGTCTGGCCGTCTGATACCACCTGTCACAGACGCTGTGTTTTTGTCAACGACAGCTTGAATCCAAGCACTTCCTCTCTGTCATTGTAGCTTTCGAAAACGTTGATCGTACGCGCCACAAATGTTACAATCCAGATTTCTGCGGTTTGTGTCAGTGTTGCTTTGTAGCTAGCATCATGTTTTCGTAAACGTGTTTATAGGTCTGTGTCTGCATGAATGTTTGGGAAAACAACTTTGTGTTGATCGTTGTTTTCCGTGATCGGTAGCAGATCAACTAAACTTTGATGTCGGCTCGTTGTGTTTACACTGTGATCAACTCCTGTGATTTTGTACTGTTAAATACACATTTGTGTGTGTACATGTCTGTGTGGATTTGTGCTTTTTAACACTTCTTAATATGCGTAATACTTTGAAGTATTCACCTGCATTAGTTTGGTCGTTTCTGTTTTATCAACATTCTGTAACACTGAATACAGTATTGAATCTGAATCCTTCTCTTTCTGTATTATGACTGTTTTATAATAATAGTAATGAAATCATCAAAACTTTTAACATATAGTCTGAAAATGTTAAAGCTGCAATCTGTAACTTTAAAAAATAAAATAAAATCAGTTATTGAGCAAGTACATGACAGATCAGTGTGTAACATGATCTCACTACCTTACCCCGATTTACAGCGGTAAGATTGCAGCTTTAAACACATCAATATTTTTGCTTTCATTAAAGTAGCCACTCTTTGCCTATATTACAGCATGTGTTGATCATAATTACTATGATTATTAAAAATAATGGCTAGATTTCATATTGTTGGATCGTTAAGGTCATTCACTAAACTTTTGTTTGGTACTGTATATTAAAATCCTGTAAGTTTAATGACTTGACGCTGTTTGTGTCGAGTTTGTGTTGTCACGGTAACGTTGCTGTAGTCTTTCAACATCTGATAGTTTATTGTGTTTAAAGAGCAACGCTCCTCTTGAAACGCTTTTAGAAAAATGCCTTTTGGCATCAGTCTGACAAAGCTTTGTTTTATCTGTTTAAATTTAAGACATTTCTCACATTTGCAATGTACTTTCTATTCTGTATGCACCTGCTTTAAAGTTACCTTGGTATGATTAAATACTGTATATTTGTTGCTAGTTGCTTGCGTTAACTACGGTAGTTCGCTAACGTAAACAAATGGAACCTTATTGTAAAGCGTTACCGTTGTCTTGAAAAGCTCTCAGGTGATGATGTTTACGTGATGAGCATGAATCGGATGTGCTCACGGCACTGGATCTTCAGATCTTTGGTTTTGACCTACAGCTGTCCTTCAACCAGAATGACCTCCGTCAACTTCCTGTTCTGTCTCTCAAACTTGCTGGTGTCTCTCTCCATCTCTCTCCTCCTGCTAACACGTTCTCTTTGTTGGTTTTCGCCATCTCTCGCCTCCATGTCATTTTGCTTCTCTTTGTTCTCTTTCTCTGGTTTCTCCTCTTCTTTGTTTCTCTCTGTAGGAACCTCAGACCACTGTTATCCATAACCCAGTGGATGGGATTAAGGTATATCCTCCCTCACCCCTCCATCCTCTGTCTTTCATACTCATCTCTCTCTCTTTCTCTTCTGCTCTCTGCTTCTGTCTCCTGTTGCCAGCAGTCTCTTTATTCTGTGATGCAGGCGAGACGTTGTTTGGGTTTCGTGAGTGAGTGAATGAGTGAGTGAGTCCTCGGGTTGAGGCTGAAATGGGGCTTCTCAATTTACAGTTGTACTTGCAGTGTTTAATATAAAACATGTTTGTCTACTGCTTTGTTAAGTGTGTATTGTTCCTGTTGGAGGTGTACTCAGTTACGATTTACCCCTGAAGTACCTTGCACCAGTTTAAATTATGTACGTAAAATAAAGTTTATATTTTGTCATATTAGTGATCTTAAAGGAAAAAACATTGGTTTATCCTACATGAGGGTTGGCCACCCTCACGGTGGCAGCCATTTTGAGATCACATGACCAGCTAAACGCTGCTTACATCGTTACGGAAAATTTCGATTAGAGTATAAATTAATTATGGGTGACAAATACGATTTTAAATGGGATATTTTCTACATGAAACTATTTGTGTGATGCTACAGTATGAAATTAAAGACTGGAAAGACGAAAAACTGATGATACTGAGTGCACCTTTAAAACAATTATTGTTGCATCTTTGGTCCATGGTGGTAAGTAGCACTTTAGCATATTAGCTAAGCAAGTTAATATGCGATGGGTTTTGAGCAGAAACTGAGACGCAGTTGCCATCGTTAATTTTATTGTATTTTTAAATTCTATTTAAAAATCAATTTTTTTTACTTACATTATTTTCGTGACAGGAATTAATTAAAATGGGGTGGAGGGGGTTCAAAAACAACGCAAACAAATTCATCCAATAAGCTTCTTCGATTTTTAACAAATAGCTTCCACTCCATGCTCTAAAAAATACCCACGATGCATCTCTCTCTCTAGACACCCACCTGCATATTCATGAGTACAGTTGGAGTAGTGGGGTGAATATGCGTCCATGTGTCAATCCGACAGTTCGCTTGTCTGCCAGTCGGACCCTCGCAGGTCACGCGGTGGGCTGATGACTCTCCCGCGGGGACCCGTAGACACAAATACCACCAGACAGAGGGGTTGGTGGGGGGGCTCGGTCTTAAGGGATCTACATTTTTTATATGTCAGAAGCTAGAAGCCAAATGCAAGCTATCAAATGTGTGTTTAGTGTGTGTGTGCGTGGGTGGCCCATGCATATGCAGAGCGGAGGTCGCACAGCAACCTGCGGCTGTGCGATCTCTGTGCTGCCATCTGGAACAGAGAAGTGGAGATGCACAGCAGTGTGTTGGGAGCCATGTTTAATTCAGCGGCTGGCCTGCAGCCTCACCAGGTGGCTGATGGGAGAAGCAGGCTGATTTTAAACCCTCTCGTACGGTCAGAAAGAATCTGGAGCCTGTGACAGTCGACACTGCGATGTCATCAGCTAGAAACATGTTATGTACGATTCCATTTGTGGTGATGTCACACAGTATTGATCGTGTTTTATTGAAGTTAGTGACTGTGTTGCTGGTGTGTGTGTGTGTGTGTTTTGGTATATGTGGTTTATAAGGACACAATTGTGTATAATGACATACACATGGTTTATGGGAACACTTCCTATGTCCTCATAAACCAAATTTAAATTTTTTTTTAATTTAAAAAGTTTTTAAAAAATAAATGATGTCAAAAGTTTTCTGAGAGGGTTTGGTTTAGGGGTGAGGTTAGGGCATAGAACATTTGATTACCTCAGTGTTAAAATCATTGCGTCTATAGAGAGTCCCTGAAAACCACATATATGTGTGTGTGTGTGTGTGTGTCTGTGTGTGTCTGTGTGTGTGTGTGTGTGTGTGTTCAGTCAGTGATTTGTTTTGTCTGTCCTGCAGGAATCTTCAGACAGCAGCAACACCACAATCGAGGATGAGGATGTCAAAGGTGAGCCACGTCTGTTTTTAGAGGCCTTTTAATGCTTCTTAAAGCTGGAACTATTTCATCAAATTGATCTTGAATCAGCTGTAACAAATAATAGATCTTAGTATCTATGCCAAAAAATACCTGCTACACAACCTGCACAACACGGTCATTATGTCAGTCACATGATGCGAAATCGATGCAAATCGTGTGTTTTGGTGTCGGCCCGCTATGCAAATTAAATTTACACCAATGTTGTTCGATTGGTCAGATGGAAGACAAAAAAGACAAACGTGATGCTTTTAAATTGTGTTGTTTTTGTAATATTGTGACGTCTTTGTGCTTAAAATCAGCAGGCTGTGTGACTTCCTTCCAGTTCCTTGATGTTAGTGTTAAAAGTAAAACTCGAGTTCAAATTTAACAGTTGACTTAAATGTGCTCTCTGCTGTCCTCCTGCTCTTCTGGGAGATACATTCAAGAACACTCCAAAGTCACCTTGAGTGTATTTTTATCTGTAGGAGGAAGAGAAATGTAAGAGATGATGCTAAGGCTGTGTGTGTGTGTTACCTTAACCATATATTGGGGACAAATTTGTACCCATTAGTCAGCATAACCTGACAAATCTCAGCAAAACTTGCTTTTGGGGATGTCCTTATTTGTAAGAACACAATAAACATATAGTAAGATACATTTTCTTTTTACAATTGTAAAAATGTTAAGTGTGTGTTAGTGTTAGGCTATATTGTTTGTAACTATCTGTGTTTAAAAACAATAGAAGTCTACGGAATGTCCTTATTTAGATAGATAAGTGTGAGTGTGTGTGTGTGTGTGTTTAGTCCACATAAGAAAATATCAGTTTATTTCTCACAGTTTGTTCATCACTGTTGTTTTTATGAGTTTGTGGTATGTAAAGGTGACAAAAGGGGGCGGGACTTCTTGTAAATGCTCTTTTAATAGATTGTGGTGAGCCCCTCCTTTCCGTTTCATTAGTACTACCTTACAGTTTCTCCCCAACTGCTTACCATCCAATAGGAAAAAGCCTAGATAGCAGTTCAGGTAAAGCCCCCTCTGATGTTAGCCAATCACCTCTGAGCTCCGCCCCCGCCATCTTCTGTAAGTCTGAGAATGACTGATCTGTTCCCTTTGGTTTAACTGGTTTGTGCTGCATTTTCAGCCATTACAAACTTAATGTGACTAAACTAGTCTGACTGGTTTGTGCTGCATTTTTCAGCCATTACTGGATGTGGAAAAACACAGATGTGCTCGATCTTGATAAATAGCCACTACCACTCCAGTCTGTCTGCTCTCCCTGCCTAATTAACCATTAGGAGTGCTGTGGTGTAGTGGTTAAGGTTCTGCGCTGGTAAGCAGAAGGCCACTGGTTTGATCCCTTAAGCAAGACACTATCAGTTTTCCAGAGGAATTTATTTTATCCCCGTAAAACACAATAGGAGATGTATTGGCATGCACATTTTATCTGCATGCAGAGCTCTCTACAGTCCCTACAGACGCATGAGTTTGGTTGAATATGGATTTAGTATCTCTGCAGTCACGTTTCTTCATACCGCCCCTTCCAACACATGTATTCAGCCACCAAGCTGACCGACATCCTGGGCTGTGCGCGCAGGGGCTCGGGACCCGCGGCCGTGCCTGACAGCGAGATCACCAGACACTCCACCCCCTCCCCTCCACATACACCTGTCACGCAAAGTGAGTAGAGCGCCCCCTGCTGCTGTTAGCGCAGAAAACCAAAATACAAAAATGACTTTTTGTAAGTAATTCTTTACCTGTTTTTCACTTGTGTATTCGTGGCTAACGGAGCAGGACTTTGTATCTGTGTAACTGTGAAAATGAAATCGTATTCTTGTATTGTATTGCTTTTTACAAAACATTGATTTTGTGCGTCTTTAGATTGTTTGCTGAAGCTAATATGCAGTGACAACTGTTAGTTTTCAGTTTGTTCACATTTGGTGTTAATTTTGGGTCATGTTCATAGAGCGTCTGTTAGTCTGAGCATTGCCTGTGCACCCCTGTTATTGATTCATAACCCCGTCAGTCAGACAGCCTCGTCTCCTGCATCTTCTTATATCTGTTGGTCTGATGCTGTTTCTTCCCTCATGATGAGTTAATGGGTTTCTCCCTTTCCCTGACACGCTCAGCTCGGTTCACTGATCTGGTGAGCGGTGTGGCCCGTGCACCCGCCCCCCAACCTCAGGCGGAGCAGACTTCCTCTCGAATCTCTGCCCCACCCCCTCAGCCCTCCTCCCCTCTGACTCCGCCCCCCTCAGGCCCCTCTGTGTCTGTGCAGAGTGAGTACAGCCTGCCAAGTGTTTGTGTGCGTGTGTGTGGGTTACTAATCACCTGTTGACTGTTGGCATGAAGTCTGGGCCCCCCCCGCCATGTTTTCTGGCCAAGAACCGCCCACACAGAAGCTCTCTTACTAGCACCCTGGGAACTTGTTAATGCAACTTCACTTCCTCAAGTGCTGATAAGAACCAGTGCATCTTAACTTCCTGTATATTGCACAAACCAGCCAATCAGACGCGAGCTTCTGTTATCAGTTCGGTGTGCATGGTCACTGCTGTGGTCTGTATGTATGTTGCAAGAAAATTAAGTAAAATAATAACAATATTGTCTTTGACTTACATAATCCCTGTTAACAATGTAACAAACAGTAGCAGTAATTAGATTGTTTGTTTGTTTCAAGTCTTGTCATCTTACCAATGTTCCTAAACACGAGTTGTGGCACTCAAAAGTACAAGTAAAACTGTGTTTGTCCTCATGAAGAGTATCTGAATAGACATTTTTCCGGTCTGTGATAGTCTGACAGACCTGCTGGTGCTTCACAATCAAATTCCCATGTGCATCCACTTGTTTGCGATGACATCGTGTCTGAGGAAGTGGGACACATTCATGGTGACTGATACCTCAATCAGACACTATATCAGGCCCGAGGTGTCAAATTGTCAAGGAGAAACTGAAGGATTGTCAAGCCCACTAAAGTAGAACAGGAAGCTGTGAAGGGAGGGAGAGAGGGAGAGCTTCAGAGTGGAGGAGGGAGAGAGCAGCGAGAACGTCTGAAGGGGCCATGAAGAAGTAACAAGAACAAGACAGAAGAAGAGGAGAATCCGTGTTTAGTAGATGAAGACGAGTGTAGTTTGTGTACACATAAGAGGGTGCTAACTTAAAGAGAGAGAGATGCAACCTCACTTTAAAGAGTTGAGGATGGATGGATGAAGTTCTAGACTGAAGAACATGACTGAGAAACTGGGTAAGTCACACTGGAGAACCCGTGTTCTAAAGTTCTCACTGACCTGCGCCCGTTTCACACCTCAGGATCACGTTTGTCTTTTTGTCACACGAGACTTCAGGATTTCCTTTGAAATATTGCGTATTTGGGCCGGAATGTATGTTTTCACGCAGCCTTTACATCACAGCTGGACTCATTTATGAGACACTACATCTATTGTCCATTTGAAAATGTGTGTATTTGGTGTGTAACTTTTGGGAATACAGTAGCATGTACATCACTTCAAAACCTATTAACAGAAACTAAACGTCATTAATTTTAATTGTTTGAAACTTTTTATTCGAGTCGTCTGACAGTTTTTTGTTAACTGAATACTGTGTGTGTGTGTGTGCAATGTTTGTATATATGTGTGTATGTGCATGTGTGGGTGATGTGTGTGTGTGTGTGTGTGTGTGTGTGTGTGTGTGTGTTGCCCATGCAGCACGCAAGCAGGAAATTATCAAGATCACCGAACAGCTGATAGAAGCCATCAACAATGGGGACTTTGAGGCCTACGCGTGAGTTCCTTTCTGCTTCCTTTTGAGTTGAAACCCAAAACACACACCACACAAAAACACAAACACTTGTAGCTACACAGGCTAGACCTAATTTTATGCGTCATTGCAATTCAAACATGTCAAACTGCAGTTGATGATGTGAAGTAATGTTGCATTCACAGTGATTGTGTGAAACATCTATCCCTGTGGTCAGCTGACTGTTTTAGTCAACGGCTTCCAAGGTAAATCCAAGGGACAAATTTATTGAATTAAAAATTTGTATTGCTTGCTTGCTTATTACAGGAAAATCTGTGACCCTGGACTGACCTCCTTCGAACCCGAGGCTTTGGGTAACCTGGTGGAGGGCATGGACTTCCATAGATTTTATTTTGAGAACTGTAAGTGTGTTAAGTAGAGCTGACCTTATATATGTTTAATCGGATAAACCCCGCAAGCAACTTGCAATTTTATGTTTTGAACAGAGATGGCGATAGAGAGGCAAAAGTTATAGATTTAGATATATATATAGATAGCTTTAAATTACAGTAGAACCAAATAATGCATGTTTGTTTACAGTGCTGGCGAAGAACAGCAAACCCATCCACACCACTATCTTAAACCCTCATGTGCACCTAATTGGAGAAGATGCCGCCTGCATCGCCTACATCCGCCTCACTCAGTTCGTGGATGGGCAGGGCCGGCCGCGCAGCAGCCAATCAGAGGAGACCCGCGTGTGGCACCGTCGCGACTCCAAATGGCAGAACGTTCATTTCCACTGCTCCGGCGCGCCCGCCGCTCCTCTCCAGTGAAGGTGTGAATCTGGATTCATGTGTTCAGACCCTTTTAAATGCAGAATCACATTTTTAAACATTTAACATTTAACATTCTGAACATTTAAACTGAAATGAAACATTTGAATGTGTACACATGCAGATTCTAAATCTGGAAAACTGGATTTGGTCTATATTTGAACATACGATCATTATTATAGATTGTCAATACAGTACTTATTGAAATAATACATCAATTGATTTATAACTACTGTTAACTGAATTTGATATTTAATATAATATAAACTGAGCTATATAATATATGAAAACTTTAACCGATACTGCCAAAAACTGCCAAATACTGCCTAAAGAAATAACAGCATACAGTGAAAAACACTGTTCTACAGTATTCATCCCTTCTCATTTTAACCCTTATAAACCCTTTAAAAAATCAGTAGCTAAAAAAAGCTAAAACTATCACTGTGTTTCTGTATTTCAGGGGCCTTGCGGTGGATTTAGTAGATGTGAGGGCCCCTCATGGAGATGAAGGACAGGGAAAACTGATAGGAAGGCCGCAGGGGTCCAGCGTCGGAGTGCTCAGAAACATCCAGCCTTCCAACTCTGGACACAGCCGTCCTCCACTGCATGCAAATCAACAGTTGTCTCTACCTGCTGGGCTGCTCTCTGTAAAGCACCCAGACGACTCCCTCACTGCTAGCAAACCCTGCATTTCTGAGTCCCATCGCAACTCCAGCACGTAACTCCAGACTCACCACAGCTCTGCGTACATCCAGAGCAATCGTAGTCTCAAGGTTCTCGTCTTGAGTTAAAAACCTTTCCTATGACCTGCACGATTGCCTTTTATCACCCACAATCCCTTGCGCTCCACTTTTGTCCTCGTTGGCCTTACTTCCCCTTCGTACTCCCTTATAAAGTAGATCATGTTTTAATACAATACTATTATTATTATTATTATTGTATTTATTATTGTTACTGCAGTTATTATGATTATTCTGTCGGGATAATTAGTGTTCCTGTTGTTCTTTTTGAGATTGTATATTTGATGGTCATGTTACTGGTGTTGGTGGTACCACAGTTCTGTTCAAAACACTTTTTTGGTTTTTTTAAGCATGGGGTTTGATTTTGTTTTGTTTCGTTTGTCATGTAAACTGAAGTCAGCACTGTACAGATTAAAGTCGCAGTCGTGGCCGATCTTAAAGAAGGGCAACAGAACACACTCTGTTTTAAGATTTACACTCGACATTCAAACGTTCTGTGTCGCGCTGATGTCATGTTGCCATAAACAGTGTTTGTATTTCCAGGGTGCTGTTTTCAATGGCTCGTAGGTCACCACTAACTGATGTTTTTCCCATTATCCTCTCTTTGAGGCAGCTAACATTATGGCATCATTGAGTTTTGCCTCATTCTGTTACAGTGTATCTGCAGGTTGCCAAGTTGAACCTCTTTCAAACAGAGTTCTTTGCCTCTAAAACGATGATTTATTAGACTATTAACATTCACCTCAATGTCTTTGGCCCTTGAGGCCAGCAGATGTGTGTCCTCCTTATCTAATCTGGTTTGTCAGTCAGAAGAGTTTATATACCGAGTCTTGTTAAAAGTTACTGAATTTAAGGTCTGTGAGATTGTTGGCACGTATTTTTATGCTTATAATGCTTATTTCACGGTAAGAGGGGGTGAGTATTTCTCTCATTAAATGGTGAAATGAGGTTGTCTGTTTAATGGATTTTGAAGGAATGAGACGTAATGAGGAAGAATTCTGCATGTCGCATTTTGGTTAAAGGGATTTTATTTTAAAAGCGGTTGACAATTTGCTGCTGTTTGTTGGCCAAGTGTGGTCGGAAGTAACGGTGAGATTTAAATAGCCATTCTGGTTACCACGGTAATCAGCAACCTGTGAATTCCCTTAATGAGACTCATAGGAAAGTTTGGGAGAATTGTAATGTGTTTCTAACTTAGTCACAAGAATATTGTAGTTCACCTTTAGTCAGGCACCTACAGCGATCATTCATTGGTTTCTGTATGTATATTATTTATGTGGCGTAATTAGGCCGTTTTTGTGATTTCATCTTTTTTTGAGAGAGAGTGTGTGTGTGTGTGTGTGTGGATCAGTGTGACCAGTTAGATCATCAGAGCAAGGACAGAGAGTACAGCGAGACATTTTGGCAGGTTCTCATATTCTGACACCTGTTTAAAGGGCAGTTTGAGGGTTTAAGATTTGGTTTAGGGTTAAGGTTAGTTTAGAGTTAGGCGCTTAGTTGAGAGAGTGTATTGTGTCGATGAATGGCCTCACAAAGATAACTGTACAAATGTGTGTTTGTGTGTTACAATGCAGTGGTACAGCACGTCTAACTGATATGCTGAATGTGAAAACATAATTAATATATAAAATTGTTATAAATCATAGCGCACAGTTTGAACGAGACATGATCGAGTTCAAGGATCGGATTTATCTGCGACTGAATGAACCTCGTGTCGTTCTTGACATGTTGTACCTTTCACGTCAAATGACCTGTGTTGCAGCTGTTCATTGAACTGCAGTTTATTTGTGTTTTGTGTTGCTTAATATTTTACTCCGACATGTGACTTTAAGTTTTTTTTTTTAATAAACCCAGAGCTTCGGTCGCGAGAGGCAAACTCAGTGTAAATGGTGACTAATGCAGCAAACAGCAAATCCGAGCCGCATGTCGACAGACTGATGTTGTTGTTATTTCTCATGTGTGTTTAGTATTGCAAATATTAATTGATAAAACAATAAATTGTAACAAAACTGGGTATCTTGTAAAATTACTGCTGCATAGTGTTAACTTATTATAGGTGGCATGTATTTGCATGATCTGCACATTTACGATATTCAAACTTTTGGTGATTTCTGTTTTTTCATTTGTTTTTTACTGGATGCTGGTGTTTCTATTTTCCGAGCTTTGTAAGTGCATATTAACTATTTTGTCTATAAATTATGACTATAACTAATAATGATAATGGCTATACCATGGTAAAACGTATAATTATGATTGTACGGCATGCTTTTGTAAAGCGTTTGTTGTTGTTTGAGCAGCGTTCATTGAGCCCACGTTAAAATGTGAAATAGCGTCGGTCAGTCACAATGCTGTCACATTACTTGTGTGTTGTTTTGAAACGAGTCGTGCTTTGACCGCCATCTACAAACGGGACCCTGAACATGTCTGTGCATGGTGAGCGTCTATGCTAATGACTCGGTGTGCTCAAGTTTCGATCGATTAGTTTCATCGTGCTTTAATCAAATACTATGTAAAGCATTTGCCCTTTAGAGGGCGCTGTTTTCCACAATCATAACTTTGTGGCACGAATAATAATGCGACATCTCAGCAAAAAAGCGTTTTCTGCTTCAATGGAAACACAATCTTATGAAAAGAACATGCACTAAAAATTATGTGATTTAATGTTTGGTATGAATTAAATCTAAGCCATATATAAGTATATATGCACTGAATAAGCACCTGGTCTGGATGGTCCGTAGTGAGTGATGTCATAATTACATCATGAACGTGTGCTGATGCGTGTGTGTGGAGTGAATGTGAAAGAGTGAATTCGCATTCAGATTCAGTGTTTCTCACGTATTCACACTCAGCTGCTCGAACAACATCAAGCCAGTAGTTGCCTGTGTTCACATTTTCTCCCTATGTGCGTTTATATCTTTTGCTTAAATTTGACGGCTTTAACTTTATCTGAAAATAAGCCTTCCGACTTCTTTTGTATATAATTTAAAATCCTGGCAATGAGATGTGGATTTTATTCAGTTACGAAAACTAGATTAATATAATTATTCTCATGAATATTCATATCTGTTCTTCCAATGTGCTCTTTTCTCTTTATGTGTTCAATAGGAAATGTAGTAAGATGTTTATCAGTATTATCAATAAAAAGACTCAAATGTCAAAACGTATGTAATTAGATTTGGTTTTTGTCATAGTCTAGACCAAATATAAAGCTTTCAGCTTTCAACTTTATATAGACGTGCGATCTGCATGAACAGACAGGTCACCCCAAAGCTGATTCAATTAACTAAAACAGTGTAAATTTATTCCCCATGAGCCAAGATAAACATCCGAGTGCAGTCATCACAACAATCAGTTTGTATTGAGCAGAAGTCTGTGTAAAACCAAAGTACAAACCGGTTGTCCAGTTTATGTACCTTGTTTATCAATGTATGATAAAACTTATCTAATCTTATTTTTAACACGCTTTTCATGAATCAACAGAAATGATTCAGAACAACTGACGAATGGACGTGAGAGACAATCCTTTAGTTAGGATGAACTCGATAGTTCAGAGGTCAAGAGATTGAGTTGAGTAAGCCACAAATTTTAGATAAATCTAAGATATGCCTACTCTGATAAATTCAGCTGCAGTTTACTCCTGTATGTTTTAATTGGGACAGCAGGCAGGACATGGTTTTGACGAACATAATTGCTAAAAACGACCCCTGAATTTTTATTATTAAAATAGACTGGGGTAAAATTATAAAGAAACGTAATATGCCATAATATTGGATGATCACGATTAAATCCACTATTTCAATTTGCATCTCACATTTATCTTTCGCCCAAAGCGACTTACAATGTGAGGAAAACAATGAAGCGAAGGGATAAATCCCAAATTGTCCCCATAGGCCTATTTCACAACGTGACGTCAACAAGCCGGAAGTAGGGTAAACTATTTTCCGGTAAATACGCGCCCAGAACTAAAAGTAGTAAATCTTGTAGCGTACCTTTGTGTTTCAACTCGAAAAAGAAACAACCGTAATTATCGTTTAATAGCT
>JAZGTJ010000791.1:28306-75248 GCA_036877575.1 Botia almorhae | reverse complement strand
CCACCAACGGCACCTTATAGCCCTTTTAAGCCCAAGTTAGGCTTACTGTATCTGATTTAGGTTCCTGTGTTAGTTTTATGAATATATTTGTGTAGGCTAAACAGCCTATTTTATTTATACAAATGCATATTTTGCGTTTATCTTGTATTAGGCTACTTTTTTTTTTACCAACAAGTGGCACCCTTTAGCCTTTTTTAAGCCCATGTTAAGTTTACTGTGTGTTTCAGTTTGTTAGTTTTACTTTCATGGGTATTTGTGAACATTTATTTATGGATATTGTAGCCTCAGTCTTTGGTTTAGCCTACCTGTTTTTGTTCATTTAAAATGCGTTAATAAAGACTTTATTAACATATTCTATGCCTGTATTTTGTGTTTGTAAGAGCTTCAATTGGGCATCCACGTGGCGAAAGCCTACTAATACAAGTGGGAAATCCATATTTACCTTTTGAATGTTGAGCGTTATTAACTGTTGAATAAATGCTGACGCGGGACAAAATTCCTGATTTCCTAACACGTTGAACTGAGCAATGCCATTGTATCATTTTAATAGGTTACTCTTAAACGCATATAGCTCAGTAATGTCAGTTTTATGTATTGTGACGAGTCTCACCGGGTCTATCAGCGTCGCCCTGGTAACCGACGCGCCGCACCTGCCCCAGCTCATCACCGGCAGACCAGGCACAGCTGCGCCGCATCACCCCGTGGCTTTAAAAAGCCGCCGCCTCCCGCCCACGGGAGAGCGAGGTCCGGGGGTGATGTTGCGCCACATAACTGTTTGTTTTATGTCTTGCAGAGAGCGAGGTCCGGAGGTGATGTTGCGCCACATAACTGTTTGTTTTATGTCTTGCAGAGAGCGAGTGACCGTAAGCCGCACTGGGGAGCACGCACGGGTGCGCACTTTCACCACCGCCACAAGACACGGAGCACACCAGCCGCACCAGCCGCAGCAGCCTGTCCGGCTGCTTCACATCTGCACTCCACCCCACGCACACATTAAATCCACCCCTCGGGGTCTTTTTCCACGAGCCTGCCTTGTTGCGTGATTCTTCACCCGTGACATCTGGTGGAGAATGCGGGCATAAATCGGTGACAGAATCACCAGCAAAAGCAGGCGTCCCCTCACTAAACAGTCCTCTTTTTGTTTCCTTTTTTTTTCCCTGTCACTTTTGTTTTCACAGCGGCGTGCCTTTCCCCACGGACATGGAGGAGATACTCCAGCGCCTTACAGAGGTAAGCGTTCGCCAGCAGCAAATCGTGGAGCATCTGGCCACCCGTCAGAACTGGGCGGAGGAAGAGCTCGCGACTATGCACGCCCACGCTACCCACCACGCGCCACTACCCGACCCGCGGGCGCACGTCACCCGTCTGCTGCCCAAGATGACAGCAGACGACGATGTGGAGGCGTTCTTGCGGGTCTTCGAGTCAACCGCAACTCGTGAGGACTGGGCTCACGAGGAATGGGCGCGACTGCTGGCACCCCTCCTCACCGGCGAGGCGCAGCGCGCGTACTTCTCCCTGCCGCCCGCGGTCGCGGAGGAGTACCCGGAAGTGAAGCGGGAGATCCTCGCCAGACTGGGTCTCTCCTCCATCTGCGCTGCGCAGCAGTTCCAGGAGTGGGAGTATAACACCCGGGTGCCAGCCCGCGCCCAGGCCGCCGACGTGACCCGCATCGCACACCACTGGCTGCTCAAAGGCGAGCCCACCGCTGCGCAGGTCGCAGAATGGGTGGTCGTCGATCGCCTCCTCCGAGCCCTGCCGCGGTCCCACTGCCGGGCGGTCGGGATGAAGAACCCCGCCTCGGTGCTTGACCTCGTGGAGGCGATCGAGCTGGCGGACGCTTTGCAACACCGGGAGGCCGGGGAAAGGACACAGCCGTTCCCCCGGAGGGTGGTCCAGGAGCGACGCACGCCGGAGGGTGCCTCACATGCAGCAAGCGGACCGACGGTTCCCTCGCCCGGGACGAGCCCATGGCCACTGCTGGGACCTCAACGCCCCCGCGGGCATGGCTGGCGGGCTGCATCGTGCACCAGTGGGTGCCGCCCGCCGCTCCCGAGGCGGATGTCTTGATCGACGGCCGGCCCATGCGCACGCTGCTGGTTTTGGGCAGCGCGGTCACGCTGCTCCAGGCCCGACTCTACCCGCCGCAACCGAGCCCCCAGAGTTTCCTCCCTATCACGTGTGTCCATGGGGATGCTGCAGGACCTGCCCGTCCCGGTACTGCTGGGACGCGACTGGCCGGGGTTCGACCGCCTGCTCGTCGCCATTACCCAGCCCGCCAGCCCAGGGGGGAGCCGTCGACGCCGCAGACGGCCGCGAGGACCACACCACCGGCCGGCGCTGCTGGCCTCGGACAGCGGGAGAGATGGTGATTCCCCCCCTCCTTCTTCTAACCCTTTCTGTGACATTTACCAACAGGCCACGGAGGGAGGCTCATTCGCCAAGGAGCAAAGGGAGGACGCCCGTCTCAAGCACTGCTGGGCCCAGGTGCGGGCCATCGACGGGAAGGACGTCTTCCCCCAGCCCTGCCTGCTCTCGCCGCCGCACCTCTGAGTGCACCACATCAGCGAGCGCACCATTTGAAAAAAATGCGGGTCAGGAAGTGGGTCGGGTACAATATTTTCTTCTTTTTTTTTGCGGTCCGAGTTGCGGGCGGGTTAGTTGAAAACGTCAGTCGGGTTCGGGTTGTTTATACATTGACCCGCGCATCACTGATAGACACACACACTTGCATATGTGAGTCTCCATAAGTGTAATGATTTTTATATTGAACAAATCAAACTTTCTGTCCACTTTCTATCCACCCTAAACCTAACCCTCAACAAAAACTCTTCGCAGTTTTTAATTAAAATAAAAACACCATGTATTTTTAGTTCGTTTTTAAGCCATTTGTTAATAAGGACACAGAGAAAGCAATCTGGCCGATTGACCAATATGAGGCAGATAAATACAGTGGATGTTAATGAATAAACATCAATTAATTTAAACATATCATTATTACTTAACATAGTCAGAGATTCTATTAATATGGGGACATTTACATTTATGCATTTGGCAGACGCTTTTATCCAAAGCAACTTACAGTACATGTGTTCCCTGGGAATCAAAATCATAGCCTTTTCACTGCTAATGCAATGCTCTAAACAACTGAGTTACAGAAACAACCTGTAGCTTAACCTGGGGAGATAGCAAACTCAGCTAATCTTCCAATAAAGAAATCATAATGGTCAACTTTGATCAGGGGAGGGACATTAGCCAATCAGTAATGACAATGACTTCAGTGGTGGGCATTCAGAATTTTACAGCAGTCAATTACAGTTTACGTTGCATAGTTTCTTTCCACAATAGACCTTTATCACCCTTTCTATTTCTGGTAAGTGAAGCAGTGTATCACTACTACGCATATTAAACAAATGGCTGAATCCTCTCGCCGATGTTATTGCAGCTTACCCGGCTGCTTTAATTCTAAACGTCACCCTTATCTCAGTTTTTGCGATTTTCAGACATAAAAAGAACTGAAAAAAGCATGGATGTGAAAAATTTTAAATTATACACAGGAATATGTTTGTGTGCAGTATGAATTTTGAAACGGACAATGTCTATTTCCTACAAAGTGACCATTTATGAAGATTTTTAAGCTATGTCTGAAACTAAAATGGAGAACTTCTGAAACACTGCCATAAATGTTTGTCCAAATAGGAGAGGAGAGCACGAAATTGTCAGGGACACACCCACATCGCCAGTACTGATCACTCACACCTGCCGCTGCCAATCAACAAGCATTCTAAGTCAAACTCACTCCTCACACCCTTTGTCTGGTCTCACAGCTCAACCTTGTGACTTACTCGACTCCTGTTTAATGTTTACTCACCTGAAGTTTCTTCAGCCATCTCTCTATCAATCTCCAGTGTCCCTGCAATTCCAAATCCCTTCTAGATTCCAGATCCTTGAGGAACTTCATTTCCCAAGCGCTCCTAAACCGCCTGCAGTTACCCTAAAAAAAACATTCCCATATCCTCAATTTTAAAACTATTCAAGGAAAACCGCTAGGGTATGGGAAAATTCCAGTCTTCCCCGGTAATTCTATGAGTGGGATGCTTCCATTGAGAAAACATCTTTCTGGTGCTGGAGGGCTCCACAGTCAACATCATTCTGGGACACTCATGGCTTGCTGAACATTCCCCAGAGATCCAAAGGGAGCTCAGCCAGATTAAAATTTTCCTGCATAACTGTCTATCAGAAATCCTGATCCCTTGTGCCTGTCCCCAAACATTTCAGCTCTGTTCTAATAATATACAGAGTCTGAAATGCCAAGAAGTCCAGAAATCCCCTTAAACAGAAATCCCCTACTGTCTCAAGATTTTTTCATCGGTAAGAAGGATGGAGCCTTGAGTCCCTGCATCGATTACTGCACCCTCAATTCCCAAACAGTTAGGTTCCAATATCCACTTTCCCTAGTCCTGGCAGTCCTCAAGGAACTCTGTAGAGCTTGCATATTCACCAAGGTGGACCTGCGAAGCGCTTACAACCTCGTTTGCATCTGGGAGGGCATGTTTTACAAAACCACCATCCAGTTCCTTGGATACATCATCAGTCCCGAAGGTATACAGATGGAGCACGGAAAGGTGCATGCAATCCAGGACTGGCCCAGACCTCTAACTGTTAGGGAACTCCAATGTTTTCTAGGATTTTGTCATTTCTACCACCGGTTTATCAAAGACTTCAGTCACCTTAGCCCTGGAGGAATGGCGTCACTGGCTGGAGGGAGCTCAACATCCCTTCACAGACATAACCGACCACAAGAACCTTCACAGACATAACCGACCACAAGAACCCTTTGTCTGGTCTCACAGCTCAACCTTGTGACTTACCCGACTCCTATTATATTTACTCACCTGAAGTTTCTCCGGCTGTCTCTCTATCTATCTCCATTGTCCCTGTAATTCCAAATCCAATGTAAACCTGCAAGACAAAGAGGACTAACTGTAAACTCAAGTTCACATAAACTCTGGTCTGCTATGAGCATACCTACCTTTATCCAGCTGTCTTGTCTTTTCTGCCAATAAACCTGCTGTCATTGACACTTACCTGCCTGTGCTTGTTTGTATGTATGCTAACAAAAATACCTCTAATGAATGTTGTTTGCAACAATGCTTGTTGTTCTTTCACACTGACACTTGCATTTACCAATACCTCTCGTTTACTATATCTGACACTGCATGTAATAGAAAGAGGGAGCTTATCAAAGCCTATTGGCAACTGCTAACTTTAAAGTTATTCTGCTAAAAGTTAGTCTTGATTATGAACAATTAACAAGACATAAGTAGGCTTGCGTTCGCATTTATTATTTTGTAGACTGCAAAAACTGAATAGAAACGGCTTACAGCAGGCATACAATTTATTTGCTCAAGTTATAAATTGCAAATTGATATTATTTGCTTTATTTAGGCTACGTCTGTGTTAAACAATTCATAGCAAAACATTTCTCTTTATAAAAAGCTGAAGCTTACATATGTCACACTACAGAAGGTAACAGAGACCAAGGTAGTAAATTGTGTAATCTTTATTAATGGAGGCGAATTCAGACAGATGAATATTGATGGTAAACAGAACTGGAAACAGGAACAACAGGTGAGTATGAATCCAGAGATGAATGGACGGTAACTAGCAGAATGTAAACACAGTCTTATCTCTCTAGTAAAACCAGTGGCGCAGACGATGGAGAAACCAGGAAGACAGATAAAAAATCCGGCAGGTAAATAACCCAACAAGTAAATAATCCAACAGGTAAATAAACAGGACATTGAGAAGTTAACATCAACAAGACCAGACAAAACTGGAGTGTCAGAGTGGTGCTTATATAGCTGTGCTTAATTAGCTGTGCAGGTGTGGATAATCAGTAGGCAGGTGAGAGGGAACGAGTGGGTGGAGTTGTGATGTTTGGTACGGGCTGACTCCGTGACAACATGATAACTAGTAACCAGAATACGTTGACACTGCAATTGATTTGACCAAACTAGAAGAATTGATACACTGCTTCGACGAGCACTTCTGCATAATCAGTTGTGCTGTCATAAAGGTCTATACAAGATTAAATTTTAATCTGCTCAATCTGCTCATCTGTGATATTAGTCTCTAAAAATGTGATTGTAACGTAATTGTTAAAATCTATAAGCCAGCGAAAAACATTTTTCTACTTTTAAAATTTCATATATTTATTAATATTACATCTGTAATGAAGATTCAGAGGCATTGGGATCCATGTGCAGCGCTTTAATAATATTTGTGGTCAAACAGGCAGAAGTCGGCAACAGGTAACCAATAATCTCAGAGGCAAGGCAAAAACAGTCAAGGCAAGGGTCGAGGCAGGAAACAGGCGAGAAACGGTACACTATCCAAATCAAACACAGAACAGCAAATAGGGATAAACTCTCAGAAATGAATGGTAGTGATGTCAGTTCTCAGGTAACGGGTCCCTCTCTTGGGTCCCCCCTCTGCGAGCAGCTACCAACGCGAGAAACATGGGGGCGGTCTTTCTGGGTGCACTCTATGAAACTCTTCAATCAGAGTGGGATCCCGGATGTCACCTGCATTAATCCACGAGTGCTCCTCCGGACCTTACCCCTTCCAGTTCACCAGATACTGGATGGTACCACCCCGGCACCTCGAATCGGGTAGGTCATGGACCCGATAGGCCTCCTCGCCACAATTTGGGGGGGGGGGGGTTTGCTCACTGGGAGGTGCCTCCAGCTCACCTCTCAGTTCGCCAGCAGGTTTTAGCAATGACATGGAAGGTAGGAGAAATTCAATAATTACTGGGCAATGCAAAATGGAAAGAGATGGAAAAGAGAGTGACAGGTTTTACTAGAGAGTTTTGGGCGTATTCTGCCCACATAGTGAATTTACTCCAGTCGTTTTGTCTTTGTTGGCAGTATGATCTCAGGAATCTGGTAATCTCCTGATTAAGACGTTCAGTTTGTCCGTTAGACTGAGGGTGATAATGTTGACCACCAGATGCCTAAAAATGCAATTCAAACCCTAGATGTAAACTGAGGTCCATGGTCAGATACAATATCCTCAGGAAGGAAAATGAAGTTGCATAAAGCCTCAGCGGTTTCGAGAGCGGTGGGAAGTTTAGGGGAAGGGATTATGCAACAGGCTTTAGAGAAGTGGTCAATCACAGTCAGAATGGTGGTATTGCCCTGTGAATTAGGCAAATCTGTGATAAAATCTATTGATATTAAGGACCAAGGACGACGAAGAGTGGGTATGGGTTGAAGCAAGCTGGCTAGGAATTGTTTGGGTGATTTAGATGCCTGGAACAGTTCTGTACGAAAGTGATAGTGTCAGTAGATAAAGAGGGCCACTAAAAGCAGTTCTTTATTAATTGCAGTGTGGCTGTGATACTGTGATGGCCGGAGCTGGAGGATTCGTGAACCTGGGTTATGAGATGTTTTCTTAGGGGTTCTGGAACAAAAGTGAGGCTGGGTTGGCATTCTGGGGGTGAAGGTTCTAGGCTGTTAAGATGGTTGATTTCTGTTTGAATGTCCCATTGAACCGGAGCTACCAACAATTTTTCAGGGGTGATGCAGTCCAGGGTGGGGGGTGGAGGAGGCTCCTCTGACTGGCAAGATAAGGCGTCAGCCTTGGTATTCTTTGACACAGGGCGACATTATTCTGGTAAAGAATAATGTCCACCTAGCCTGTCTGGGGTTGAGCCGTTTTGCAGAACGTAGGTACTCAAGATTTTTGTGGTCTGTGAGCACAGTGAAAGGTTGATTAGCTCAATACTTCTATTAAGTCGGTGTATTTAGCAGGAAGGGAAGACTTGCTTATTGGGAGATTTGCTTATTAAATGGTTGGGGAATCTTACTGGGACGTATGATTTTAGGGAGACACTGATTGTGACAGGAACCTTCCCACTGGGTTTTTTGACCCTCCTTCTAGGAGATCGTAGGCTTGTGCGAATGAAGCCACGGCAGACCTAGAATGATAGCATGATGGGTAATGGGAATTGCGAAAAACTTTATTTCAGAGTGTAGGGCACCTATATGCAGTTGAATATTTCTGGTCAGATGTTGGATCCGCCCTAACCCCAATGGTCTTCCGTCTATCACCTCCACTGTCAAAGGGGAATTACAGTTGGTTGATGGTATATTATTAGCGAGGGCAAAATCCTGAGACAAAAAATTACCAGCTGCTCCTGAATCAATAAGAGCTAGAGTATTTACTGTGCTCACAGATGTATTGATCTTTACATTTACTGTAATGTTATTGATATCTGACATGAGAATTGTGGTTAGACTCACCGGGAGACGGATTGAAAGAGGACAAATTGGACATGAAGCCATAAGATGGCGAGAATTACCACAGTACAAACACAGATGCAACATTACTCTCCGCTCGTGTTCTTGGGGGAAAGGTGAGTATAGCCTAATTGCATGGGTTCAGGAGACAGAGGCATCTCTGAGCGTCTCTAAGCCTGTTATTCCGTGGTGAATCCCTTGCGGTAGAGCAGTTTCACGGTGTCTTCAACTCACTCAGTCTGAGTGGCTAGGGTACGAAAATGAAGTTCATACTCGGCCACCAGGTTCCGGCCCTGTGTAAGCATAAGCAGTTGCTCCCCCGGACTCTTACCCACTGCTGGGTGTTCAAAGACCTCAAAAAATTGACGAAGGAATTCGCTGAATGTGGGGAATACTGAGCCTTCAAATCTCCACATATCTGTAGCCCAATCCAACGCCTTGCCAGATAAAAGGGAGCAAACGAAAGCTATACGGCTGGATTCAGTTGGGAAGAGAGCAGGTTGCTGTTTTAAAAATAATGAACATTGCAGCAAAAATCCCTTACATCTAGCTGGGTTTTTATTAAATCTATCAGGGAAAGCTAGACGAGGGTTAATAGCAGTGGCTGTTGGTGGTGGTGGAGAAGCAGGTTTGGGTAAAGAGCCCGTGGATCTTTCAGCTGGCCCCATGTGTAATCCCTGTAGTGTTCTAACTAACTCCTCGGTGAGGGTGGTTAACCAAGTGAGTTGATACTGGTACATAGCCAGCTGATTGGCCTGCACAGACATCTCGGCAGAGAGATGAGCGATTGCTGCTGGACTGAGTTGTGGCAAAGTCTTCTGTTATGAAGATTTAGAGGCGTTGGGATACATGTGCAGTGTTTCAATAATATTCATGGTCAAACAGGCAGAAGTCGGCAACAGGTAAACAAAATAGGCAAAAACAGTATCAAAATCAGGCAAGGGTCGAGGCAAGCGGCAAACAATCATAAACAGGATATATATATATACATATATATATATATATATATATACAAGAATAATCCGATAATCAGGGCAGGCAAGCAAACAGGCGAGAAATGGTACACAATCCAAATCAAACACAGAACAGAAAACAGGGATAAATGCTCAGAAATGACAGCAAAAGCAAATCAAGACTTTGCAATGAAACAGAGAAGAGTGCAGCTATATATAGGCGGAGTTGATTGTTCCCAGGTGACCAACAGCGATGATTGTTTCAGAGTGAAAAGCATGTAGGGAGTTGTAGTCCGGGTGGTAATGTCAGTACTAAGGTGATGGGTCCCTCTTCTGGCGCGGAGGAGGTGGAGCCGAAGGCCCTTCTGTGACAACATCATATTAGTATTTATTAATAAATAGTAATATTACACATTTGTTGGTGGTGATGTCGTAAACGAGTCTTACCTGTTGCAACATTCCCTACTCTGCCTTCTTTTATAAAATAGCATCTTAATCATAGTAAACCTACTGTCAGCATACACACATAAGCACATGAAGGTAAGTGTAAAACAACAGCAGGTTTATTGGAGAGTTAATCCATACAGGAGCAAATTCAAGATGCGAAGAAACATTCACAGTGTCAGAACAGTTTTTAGTTAACTTAACTTTAAATGTGATATCTTGTGCAGGAGGGATACAGGGAAGTGTGACCATAGCAGATCAGAGTCTGTGCTCTGATACACATTTAGCTTGTGTATATAATGAGTCATTTTTGTCTTGCAGGGTTACGTGGAGATTAAGATTGTTGGAACGCTAGAGATTGATGGAGAGACCACTGGAGAGACTTGGAGGCCTGGCGTCGGGGTAATTCACAAGGATTAGCTGTAAGACCAGACAAATAGAGTGAGTGTGACTATATAGACCTGTTGATTGGAAGTGGCAGGTGTGGGTGATCAGTAATCGGGTGATTGGGAGCGTGTCAGAGTGGCTTTAAAATAAAAATAATGGCCTCTAGTCACCTTTCTGCATTACACATTCTTTAGCCATGATTGCAGGCTTACCTTAAGTGGCTTTGATACAGTTCTCGTCCCATCCACCGCACACGATCTAGCTTTCGTGGCTTTTGAGTCTGTTGTACATTTACATTTATGCATTTGGAAAACACTTTTATCCAAAGTAACTTACAGTAGATTCAATTTTATTACAGTATACATTTTATTAGTATGCATGTATTCCCTAGGGGTCAAGCCCACAACCTTCAGGCTTCAAATGAAATGCTCTTCCAACTAAACTACAGGAACAGTGTTGTATAAAAGTGTCCAAGAACAACACACATATCTGAAGAGCCAGCAGCAGGATTTTTGATTGTTTGTGAGGTAACATTTTTCAGTTTAGTTTAAATTTGTGTACTACGTTCAAAACACTGCTTCATGAAACTTCGAAACTTTTATGAATCTTTTGTTTCGAATCAGTGCTTCGGAGTGCGTGTCAAGCTGGTCAGCTTACATGATTTTAGCAAACAAGGCCTTGTTATGTCATACTGTTTCGAAATGTTTAGAAACTCGCTTTAGATGGTTCACCTCTAGTGGGTGGTGATCTCACATGAAATTCACCAAATTTTACTATAAAAGCAAACAGATCAGGCCAGATGTTGTGTGTTAGTGAGTAGAAAAAGAAAATTGGATAAATTGACATTTGAGAGTATTAAGTATATTAAGATGAGTGGCGTTAAAAGACGAAGGTCTATTGCAAAATTAATGCAACAGAGAAACTGTCTTCAATCCAGCAACAGATGGGCAGGCATAAGATAAAACTTGTTTAGGAGGCAGAAATAAGGTGGAACAGCACACTTTTCATGCTTCAACAACTATATGAAGAATGCAAAGCAGTTGGTGATGCTTTAACCTCTTTAAACACAAACATAACACCCTTGAACAGCATACAGTTTAAAGCAATCTCCCAGTGTCTCTATGCCCTTTCATCTTTCAATCATGCCACAGCTGAGCTCTCTGCAAAGGTCCCAGCTTCAAAGGTGATACCTATTGTCAGGATGATTTTTCATTAAATGAATGAATGCACACTGACATCACCAACAGCAATTGAACTAACAAACAACTTAATTGTGAATCTTAAACAATGCTTTGGAGGTGTAGAGTCCATAAGGGATCTTGCAAAGGTAACACTGCTGCATCCTAGATTGAACACTGTAGCTTTTGGCAATGTGGCCAACGCTGATGCTGCTGTCAAGGACTGCATTGCTGAATGCAGAGCATTGATCCTCAAAACAACACTGCTATCATCTGAATCACCTCAGCCATCATCTTCAGCAGCAGCCACTTCAGCAGAAGAACAGGGAGACATTTACATTATTATTATTAATTTAGCAGATACTTTTATTCAAAGAGACTTACAAAGAAAGAGAGCATTAAAAATTTTGTCTTAAGAACCAACAAGTCTACAAAGCTACAAGTGGAAATCGTATTCTGATGCTAGAGAAGAAAACCAGGGAACTTCTGGACAATAAGATAAGTGATACACAAAGAGTTAAAGTTGAGTGTTGAAGACAAAAACAGTTGATCCACTGGAGTTTTGGGGCAAACACCAAACAATATTTTCACATCTGTTCCACACTGCCAAAAAATATGTGAAAGTACTATGTGAAAGACTTTTTTCCAAAGCATGAGAGGTTCTGTGTAAAAAGAGAAATCATTTAAATGCTAAAACACTATCTAAGAACAACTTATCTTTCATAATGACACTTCTGTTGTGTTGCATTGTTTCACAGATTTATTCTTGTTAAACATGACTTCCCCTTAACGCATATGTTTTAAAAGAATAAAAGCAAAAGTAATAGAAGAGTAAAAGCAACCATTTTAATGGTATTTAATGATGTTTTGTTTATTAAAAAACATTAAACTTTTAAGATAACATTTGCAATGGCTTTGTAAAATCTGTTATTGAGTTTGGCCTAAGATCTTGTTGCTTTTTCATAATTTTCACCAGTAGGTGGCCGCCAGTATGGGGCATTTCCAGCTCTTCAAACAGGAATCATTTTGTGAAGCAACTGGTTCAATTGCTTCAAAGTTTGAAAAGCTTTGTTTCTTCCATCACTACTTTGCTGCACGCTGGAGTGCTATTGTACATAACGTGATGTGACGTGAGGCCAAGTATGGTGACCCATACTCGGAAATTGTGCTCTGCATTTAACCCATCCAAGTGCGCACACACACAGTAGTGAACACACACACACACCGTGAACACACACCCGGAGCAGTGGGCAGCCATTGCTGCGGCGCCCGGGAGCAGTTGGGGGTTCGATGCCTTGCTCAAGGGTCTCACCTCAGTCGTGGTATTGAGGGTGGAGAGAGTGCTGGTAATTCACAATCTCCACCTACAATCCCTGCCGGACCTGAGACTCAAACCTGCAACCTTTGGGTTACAAGTCCGACTCTCTAACCATTAGGCCACGGCTGCCCCGTAGCGTCACGTTACTGTCTATCAGATTCTGGTTTTAATGGAGTGTTTTTGCAGACAGTTTAAAAAGGAACTGCAATTGTGTTTTCTGTTTGTGGGTGCAAAAGTTGTGACACAAATCAAATGCAAATGCAAACTGTTTACATTTTCGTTTATGCTAACGTACAATATCTGCCAAATTTCAAATAAAATCCATGAAAATGCAAAATGTCATATTTAAATTGCAATAGCAATTACCCATTTGCTATTTAATTTCCTTGGTGTTGTGAACTGAGTCTGCCAAAACATAAAAGGAATCGCAATTCTCTTGCATTTGCGATGCCTTGCACACAAACCTGTCAATCAGTGTCAGGGGTGGGACTATACTATGGGATGCATTTGTGTTGGAAAGTTGTCACTCACAGTAAACCGTATTTTAGCAGTTCTGCGGTCAGCAGGTTGGACAAAAATGTGATGAGCCCAGTTGCATAAAAACCCTTAAGTAAGGGTATTCCTAACAGGAAAATCCTTGCGGGAAGGGATTTTTTAAGAGCGTTGCAACAAACACTTTTTCCAAAGCACTTCGATTCAAAGCAGCTTTAGAGGGAAAAAACCTTTAGTACGATCTCTTAAAGGCAGGGTAGGCAATTTTGAAGAGGCTAGCAAAAGTCACTTTAAACAGCAGTCTGCCTTATGTAAGCACAGTGCACTGCGACTGTTCAATTAAATAAACTTGTATATCAACTTATATTGAAATAAACTTGCAATTTCATTTAAATAAAGGCAAAACAAATTTAGTAATAAATAAATAAATTAGAATGAAAAAATTATTAAACAGAAAAACAGAATAAATAAACAAGCAATGCTACATAATATAAAATATAACGCACCAACACCTTCAACAAAGGAAAATGGACATGATCTTTGCAACACTTTTGAGTATTGACATGAAACTTGGTATATTTTCTTCGTTGGTTTCTCCAGATCTCTCCACTGAAGTCTAGTTACAGGTTAGAGAGCTGTCCATTAAAATCTCACTGGCCAATAAGAGTAAAGCACAGTTAAGCTCCGCCCACACGAGGTTTGTGTGTAAGAATCTTGAACATAAATTTGCAGATTGAAAATTAAAAACTATGAAAGCGTATATGAAAACTGTTTTTGTATTGGTATAAAATTATCCCGCCATTTTGAATTTTTCACAACACCTACTTTTGTGAAGTAGTCCTAGGGTATTTGACTGATCTGAACCAAAACAGTGCTGAAATATTCTCTGGAGTCAGAAAATGGAACGTTTCAAATAATATGTATAATGAAAGAGTTATTTAGCAGGCGTTTTTAAACACCTGCTTATTAATTCCCAGTATCTTTAGACCCACGCAAAGGTCTTAAAGCACTTTAACCTTGATAATCGTACTGGCCAATAAGAGTACAGCACAGTTAAGCTCCGCCCACACATGAGGTTTGTGTGTAAGAATCTTTACCATAAATTTGCAGATTGAAAATTAAAAACTGTGAAAGCATAAACGAAAACTGTGAAAGCAATTCCCGGTATCTTTAGACCCACACAAAGGTCTTGCAGCTATACTTATGTACTATTTTTGTATGTGAGACGATCTGGTATCTGTGTTCGCATTCTATACTGCTACACAAGCATCAAATTTTGAATCAAATCAAACAAAAGCAGCAGCTGGAAAAAAACCCCAGAAAGAAAACAGCTTTGGACCATCAAGTAGCTGTTCATAGTAATCACACTGGTTTAGAGAGCAACATATTTTTGTAAGCCAAAAACCAGAAACAGGTTAGCATTTTAGCAGTTCCAGTTCTCTCAACATATTTGTGCATTTTATTCTATAACATAAAACACAAGTAATACAGCACTCATGACTTTTAAAAGCTTTTTCATGTCTTGAAAAAGGCAGTTTCTACAGATGAGGACATTCAAATCTGTAAAATAATTCAATGTGGGCACAATTCTCCAAATAACTTATAAATACTTACTGGAAATTGATCTCTCTCCTCTTTCCAATTTCAGGCTACAGGGTGGCGAGGGGGGAGAGGTCAGTCTAGGTTCATATGATGTTGTGTGGTCTTTCTCTGAAGTATCTGCTGCAGTGATCACTTGAAGCCCGATTTCTACCTCTTTACCGCTGCCGGTCGACTCCTCCATGTCCAAAACCTGAAGAGACCATTAAAAAACAATTAATAATAATTACTAGAGATACATACAGTTCCATAAACACATGAACCGAAGGCAGATCTACGGCTCTGGATAAAATGAAGAGGCCACTCAAAATGTTTCTTAAATCTGCATCTCTACATTTATGGCACCCATTCCATTGTGATTATTAGTAATTGCAAAGTGAAGAAAAATCCAAACATGAACAAAAATTTAACTAAAATTAAACCATGAGAAATACTAGAGCAGGGGTATTCAATTAAAATTCCAAGAGGTCCCGGCTTTATGCTTCCTTCCCAACAGAGGTCTGGGACTCACCTCTGGGCAGCCTGAGCCTCTTACCTCCCTGAATAAACCAAGCAATCAAGAGGTGTTTCCCAATTGGAAACCCATCAATCAGAGCATGTCAGGACGAAATGGCAGCCATAGAAACCCTTGGAGTAGGAATAAGCCCACTGAAAACTTGTCACTTAAGAAGTAGGCTCTCCTGGTGGAGGGAGCCCCTGCGCTTAAGACGGTTTCTATTACATCCATCCTGTCTTAGCTGCTCCTGTTCAGGGCCAGACATGAAGATTCCAGAGCTTCTATTAATATACAAAAAGGTCCACTGGGCAATAAGTCTGCTCCCACATTCACTTGTCCTGGGACATAAATTGCCCCGAGAAACAGGAATTTATCTGTGCCCAAAGCAGAACCAGCTGTGCTAGCAATTCAAGTGATGAAAGCATAGTCTGAATTGATCATTTATACTGTATAGGTGACTACCAGTTGCTGGAGGAAGTACTTCAGGGCCTAAAAATACAGCCATCAATTTCAGCAATTGAGATGATGACCTCTCCAGGTCCCTTTGACTGGATGGCCATTTAAAACTGCACCTCAACCCAGACAGGAAGCATCTTGCGATGACGGGACCCAGGGTACGAAACTGGGGTCAGAGCCACATAGAAAGGGTAGAAGGCCTGCAGCATGTAACCCTTATCTGGTTCTGGTTAATGGCTTTTGGACAAAATCCCATGGCTCTGGAACCCCAAGGGTATCACTGTGGAAGCAGCCACCATAAGACCCAGAACTCTTTGAAAGTAATGGAAAAGCTGACCAAAGCCCATATGACCCCTAAATAAATACGTTGCCTTCTGGACAGGAGAGAGAATGCTCTTCTTGGCATTAAGTCTCAGCCCCAGAGATCTGAGATTCAGACCGTGAATGTCCAAACTGGGATGCAACACCCCATCCTTCTTGGGAACTAGAAAATATTGGCTGTAATAGCCCAAATTTCTGACTGAAAGAGTAACATACGATATAACCCTTTCTTCAGAAGAGTCTAAAGCTCTTTTGTCAAGAGCTGCCCCTGCTTTGGTCTCACAGTGGTGTAAACCATGCCTGAAACTTTCCGCACCAGTATGGATCTTGTCCTGCACAGCTTGGCGGGTCCTGCACAGCTTGGTCTTTTTAAAGAAAGTGAGTCTTAAGCAATAAACAGATACTATACAGGTGTGTGTTTTTCAGTTTTACAAAGACAATGGCTTTGAACATGGCTCATCCTGTCAGAATTCAAAGATGAAACAACTTTGCATAATAAATAGTCTAGTCCACCCTCACACAGCTGTGCCCGGGGTATGAAGAAGGTAAATGCTATTGGTTTGCATTTCCTGTTTCACCAGGACCTTACAGCAGTGATAGCTGTATCATCTGACTCACTACACAACCTTGAACTATGTCTGTGATTGTCTGTGTATGCTCATATACTGTTAAACAGAGTTTTAAACATCTGAAATGCTTCGGGCTGTTTATTTAGGAGGAGGTAATCATGAGTCAGTGTCAGTTGATTCATGCTACACCCCCAAACAAACAGCACTAACCACAGCTATGTCACACCCTAACATCAAACCTCAAAACTTTTAACCACAACAAAATCTATAGTGTTAAACTGCAGACTTTAAAATAAAGGCAATTCATGTTCAAAAAAGCAATTTAATAGTTTAAATACTTTAAAACTTTAGTAGTAACAGTAACTATTTTTGTTTGCTGTAGGGACACAGAGTTTTGTTTTAGAAAGTAGTTTAGTTGTCTAACCACAGAAACCACAGTTCTAAAAGCACACAGGGACTTTCTTACCTGTGTCAGACAACATGCCATCTGGTGCTCTAAATGAAAACACAATCAATGGGATCAAACTGATTTTGCCAAATCAGAGATGTTCCTCGGTCAACATAGTTTGTTGACCCTGGAACAACATTTCTGTAGATAAACCCTATTCCTACCCTAAACCCTAACCATAACTTGAATATGAATATATTTTAAAACAAGTGGGGTGTTATAAACAGTGAAGGAAGAACCAAGTTGCAGAACAGCTTTCATAAAAATGTATTTTATTAACAAAAATTCCCACAAGGCGGCCCAACAAGAACAAAAACTAGACTTACATTTCTTGAACCGATAAACAAAACAGGACTTGAAATACCTAGTAGAGCTCTTTAAACAACAAGACACAATGCAAGATTCAATAATCAACTTGAAGCAAGACAAAAACAAGAAGCTAAAAAAGAGCTTGATTAGGCATAGCACAATTACAAACTATTCACAGCCTGCTGAACCATGCTGGTAGAATGTGTGTGATGTCATCTGCACTTATGAGTTGTATGTTGCCTGGCTGCTAGTTTCTCTTGTAGATGACCAAGCGCATTATTTGAGCACAGTAAACACAAGCTGTGTCCTGTCTGTTATTTAGCAAAGTAAACATAAAAAAAAGTAGTCATGAAAACAGGAATATCTAATCCTCTATAACGCGGCCGCTATTTATATGTCATACCTTCTGTTAACATTTGCGTTACCACAACAATGACTGACATTCCAAAGAGCTTCAAATTTGCTCACAGTGGATAACAAAACCGAAACTGTTCTAGCTGGACTATGGCTTTCCAGCTGTCCGAGGAGCTGTAGAGAATCCATTTTGAAAGGCCAATAAATAAAAATGTGATTAGACTTTTTTCATAGAGATTTTTATGGTGCATTCTGTATCTGAACTGTATTTCTGAATATGCTACACCCATATACTGTAGCATGTCAACACTGTCATGTGTATAGTTATGTTCAAACATATACTGTGCACAATTGTGACTCACCTAAGCACCTGCCTATTAAAATTTCTGTGCAAAAGTGTGCAATTCCTGGTCAAAGTGTCAGTGTCTGGGTAATTAGTGATGACATTACACTTCTCCAGGGGAACTGTGAATTACCCTTCATCTTGATGCATCTTGTCAATGCATGTTGGTCTACCCTATCAGACCTTCTCTTTTATGATAGTATTATTTCTGATATCTGATCACACTATTACTTAATATGTATATAGTAGTGCAGGTTTAAAAAGGCTTGGTAACAGGTTTGAAACGCATCCAGTGCTCCTGTGTTCTTGCAAGTACATCTCCCAGCAACAGGTTTGAATGTTAGCTGCTGCGGAGGATGTGTGAGATCTAATTCAGATTTGAAAAAGTGTTTAATAAAATTAGAATAGTAATCATTTAGACATATTGTGTTTGTCTATGGTTGTGATCTGATGACATTTTATGTCCATTTAATGCAGAAAACCAACTTATTGGTTCACATGCATTGGTTGACTGCACAGTAAACAGCGCATTTTTTTCTTTAGTGTCCCAATACTTATGGAGAGCACTGTATATATTTATAAAAAACTATGAGTAAGTTGGCAAGAAATGTGTTTTACATCCCAGCCTCAGGTGTCTTCAGCATTCAGGTCGGATTTTGGAGACATGACATCTTATTTGTGCATGGATGTTTTAAACAGCTTAATAGCTTGTTAAAATTGTAATTCCATTTTACAGTATAAGAAAGACAACAGTTTTTGTTTGTTTGTGTTGTCTTGGTTTATAATTTTAAGTGAAAGAAGTTGTATTAAATTTAATGAAATTTCTCATCACCTTTAACTGTGTTGGCAGTAAGACAAATACAAATAAGTAAAATTATTTTATATAGTAATTTCTCAATAATTCCTCACTTCTCTTTATTCAAATCAAAAAATTTAAACGTGTCATTCTGAAAACAAGATCTAAAGTTAAGTTGGGTCAGGATGTTTAAAGTTACATCTAAAGATCGGTCGGGTCAGGAAGAAAATGATTACAAGGGGGTAGCAGGCAGGTGCAGAGGCAGGAGCAGAATTTACAAAAGTAGTTCCATGCAGAGTGTTACGGTGGAGGCTCCAGCTCCCTCTCCACCGCAGCAGAAGAGGGAGCCATCTCCGGAATACTGACCGCTTCACTATGCACTACATTTCCCACAAGCCTCACTACGCGTCTGATTACTTCCTGCTGCACACCTGATCGGCATTTCATCCAGCACATATAAACCGGACTGAAACGATTTCCATTTCTGGAATGGAACGATTTCCAAGTCCTGTTTGCCTAGTGTGACATTTCTGAGCGATAAAGAAACAATAAAGACATTTCTTTATCATTGTTTATTCTGCTGTTTGTGTATGAACCGGATTATTTATTGGATTTTGATTCTTTGTCGCCTGCCTATTACTGGATTGTCTTTTGGTTTGTGATCGCTTTCTGCCTGCCTCGATTATTAAGTCTGTTTGCCCGTTTATGATTGACCTGCCCTGACCCTTTGCCTGTCCCACGTTTATGATTGTTTGCTGCCTGCCTCAGCCCCTGGCTTGTATCATTACCGTTTGAGATTATCATTGACATTTGTTTATTAAAATACTGCAGATGGATCCGAATGTCTCTGACCAATCATTACACAGAGACCCCTAATGCAATGCTTATTAGCAAAGCAGCACCTACAAAAGGGTCAGCTTTTTGTGCCAGTCTTCTTCCCACATATTCCAGCAAATGTAGGCCTACATAGTCATGTTATTAATTGACTAAGGACATAAACTAATGTATACATTTTACAACGTTATTCCAAATAAAGCACCAGTACATGTAAACACAAGATCGAAATTAGATAACGTCTCATAAAATCCTTCAATCCTTCAAAAAAGGTGTGCATGTAATGGACAAACATTTGACTGGCCTCATCATAACAAAAACATATTTTTTAGTCTCTTGTCTGTCAGAAGAAAGTTTAAAACAATTAGTCACATTCAGGTTAAGCAGAGATATGAGGACTTAAATGCAGTGGCTGTGGCTTTATTACATAACAGACAAAAGATTAATTACCCAGAAAGGTAAATACTCAAAGAGATCAAATAGTCCAAAGGTTAATGGGCCATAAAGACTAACCAGAACTACAACAAATTGGCACAGGACACAGAACCCAGGAAGAATAAAGAAGGATTAAATAAGGAAGGAAATGAGGCGGAAGGGAAGGCAGATGGGGCAAATAACTAGGCAGATAAGTTGTGAAGTGGTTGTGGCCTACTGGTTAGTGAGTCAGGCTTGTAATCAAAAGGTTGCTGGTTTGATTCCAGTGCCGGCAGGTAGCAACTAAAGTGCCCTTGAGCAAGGCACCTAACCCCTGATTGCCTCATGGATGCAGCAGTGTTGCCCACTGCTACGGGTGTGTTTACAACTTGCAGTTTGTTTACTCCTCACCAGTGATGGGTTAAATGCAGAGTTCACATTTTGGGTATAGGTTACCATATTGTATATGGTGTGTAGGTAACCTATATGGTATACCACATAGGTTACCAAAGATTTAATTTTGTTAATTTAACTTTGTTTTTTGTAACAAACAGAAGGCATGTGCTTAGATAAGAAACGCAACATAAGACTCCAACCACAGGGCAGCATAATGCCCAACCAAAGTGGTGGAATCTGGTCCCCATGATCTAACATAACAAAAAACTGACAGAAGAGTACTAAGATGGAATGCAGGCTGAAGAAATGCACTCACAAGACACCGAGCAGAGGCTCTGTACGGCGCATCCACCTCCCCCAAACAGACAAGGTGCTTATACTTGACATGCAATCGTTGGATTATTCTTTGGAATGACAATGGGAGTAATTGTCCTCTAAAAACAACATGAATTAGTGTTGAGAAGTAGTTTCAACACACACACACACAGTGCATTTACAAAGTATTTAGACTCAAATTTATGTTGCAGCCTGATACGACAATCGTTTAAATGCACTTTTTGCATTTTGTTTTCTCAGCACCCAATAATGACAAAGTGAAAATAGAATTTTAGAAATGTCTTTAAATTAAAAAGAAAAAAAACGAAACCCTTTACTCAGTACTTAGTTTATGCATCTTCTTTGCAAATCCTCTTAAGCTCAGTCAGGTTGGATGGAGACAGTCAATGAACAGCCACTTTCAGGTCTCTCCAGAGATGTTCGATAGGGTTCAAATGGGGCCTCTTGCTGGGACCCTCTAGTACATTCACACAGTTGTCCCTAAGTCACTCTGTGTTGTCTGAGCTGTGTGCTTACAGTCATTGTCATCTTGGAAGGTGAAGCTTTGGCCTAGTCTGAGGTCCTAAGCGCTATGGAATACGCTTTCATTGATTACATCACTGTACTTTGCTCCATACAGCTTTTATTCAACCCTCACCAGGCTTTTAGTCCCTCCTGCTGAAAAACACCACCACAGCATTATGCTAACACCACCATGCTTCACTGGTAGCATGTTATTGGGTAGGTGAAGAGCAGTGCCTGGTTTTCTCCAGACAAAGCATTTAGAATTGCGGAGAAACAGTTCAATCTGGATTTCATCAGACCAAAGAATCTTGTTCTTTATGGTCTGAGTGTCCTTCAGGTGCTTTTGCAGGTGCTTCAAGCAGGCTTTTATGCTTTTTGCACCGAGGAGTGGCTTCCATCTAGCCACTCTCTCACAAAGCCCAGATCAGTGAGGGGCTGCAGTGATGGTTGTCCTTCTGGAACTTTACCCCATCTCCACACAGGATTTCTGAAACACAGTCACATTGACCATTGGGTTTTTGGCCACCACTTACTAGAACCCTTCTCCCCCAATTGTTTAGGGCAATCAGAGTCCTGTGCCATACTTCTTCCATTTAAGAATTATGAACGTCATTCTCACCTGTGAGGCTTTTTAGAGAGAGGTGTGTGCCTTGAATTTCAAGTGTTGTTACAAAGGGTATGAATACAGACATCTCTAAAATTCTGTTTTCACTTTGTTATTATCGGATGTGTATATATGTTTGTATAATCCCTTCATGTACAGAGACAAAACAATAGGCTTAACTATTGTGCCATCGCCACCTGGTGCTTTGCAGAAAATTATGTATTGTTGTCACATGCATTTAACTCTGAAAATAATTAAAGACTATTTTCATTTAAAGTAGTTCTAAGTAGTTCTGATGTAAGTTGCACACTTCCTTCTGTCAGCTTGCCACTTCCTGCTATATAATATATATATATCTAATCTGTAGCGAAGCATCAGAAGCACTGGAATCCATTTGCAGCAGTTTATTGTCATAGTCAAACAGGATCAACAGGTCAAACACAGGCAACAAACACAACATTGCCAGGGCAAGACAGAATTGATAAACAGGCAGTGGTCAAGGCAGGCAGCAAACAATCATAGACGAGATAAAAATCCAAAGTCGGGGCAGGCAGCAAACAGGCAATAGTAATAGACAATCCAAATCAAACACGAGAAACCAATACACAAGGGAAAATACTCAGAAATGCTGCCAGGGCAAAACTTCGCAATGAACATGAGTTTCAAGACTGCTTAAATAGAGTGAATCAATGAGCAGCAGGTGTGAGCAATCAGCCCCAGGTAAGGTGCATTGTGGGAATCGTAATCCGGATATATACTGATCAGTATTCGGGTGATGGTTCCCTCTGGTGGTGTGGGGGAAGCGGAGCAGCAGCGTACTCGGTCCACATAAGAAACCTGCTCCAAACTGACTGGCAGTCAGGATCGCCTGACTGATTCAGGCATTCGGTTTGACCATTGGACTGTGGATGGTAACCTGAAGTGAGACTGACATTGACCCAGAGGTGCCGAATAAAGGATGACCAGACTTTTGAGGTGAAGCCCCTACCCCGGTATTTGAGGTGTTCACCTCCACCACGAATGGTTGATCGGAGTCAGGATGCCAGAAAATTGGCGCTGAGGTAAAACAATTTTCGAGTTTGTGGAAGGCATGATCGGCCTCTGGAGACCATTTGAGTTTGTTGGAGCTTCGTTTGGTTAACGACGTGAGGGGAACGTTGAATGAACTAAGACCTTAAATGAAGTGCAATAGAAATTAGCAAACCCTAGAAATCATTGCAATTCTTTTACAGTCTTGAGTTGGGGCAATTCTGATACGGCTTTAACCTTCTTATCATCCATAGTGACCCCTTCGGGAGTAATGAAAGAATGCATCCCGGGAAAGACGTGCTGGTTTTGTGGAATTCACACTTCTCTTCTTTGACAGAGCTGGTACTGGATCAAATGTTTCAGGACTGATCTCACATGTTGGAGGTGTTCCTTTAAAGAATCAGAATAGATTAGGATATCGTCAATATAAATTATCACCCATTTGTCCAGCATATCGCTAAAAATATAATTCATGAATGACTGAAACACTGAAGGGCTATTGGCCAGGCCGAAAGGCATTACTAGATACTCATAGTGACCACTTGTAGTTGAGAACCCTTTCCTCCATTTGTCTTCCAAGTTACTCCTGAATGAATGCTCTCATAGCCTCAGATTTAGGCTGAGACAGTGGAAAAATCCTTCCCCTAGGTGCAACGGTGCCAGGATCAGGTCTTTTTTTTACGATTTACCCCTCCTTCCATGAGATAATGGGATTGTGGAGCTGTAGCCATGGTAGCCCCAGAATTATAGCATGCTTGGGTGAAGAGATTGCATAGAACCATATCTTCTCAGAATGGAGAACCCCAATATGTAGCTGGATCTCTTCAGTGATTTGGTGCATGTGTCCCTCCCCGAGGGGACAGCCGTCTAGCGCCTCCACTGCTGGGGGGGATAGCAATGAGTTAATGTAAATTGATGTTTGCGAGCAAACTCATAGGACACTCGTTTGGATAGCTAAATCAATGTAACTTCCCAGACCTCTCCCTTCGTTGCGGCAGGTGAGCTCCGACTGGAGTTCAAAATTCAGTCCCTTTCGAAACAACAATTTAAGGGTATCCTCAACTGTTTGTGCAGCTAAAGTTCGAAAAGTTATGGCATACTCAGCTGCTGTCAGTTTTCCCTATGACAAGGATAAGAGTTGCTCTTCGGGTGATCTCCCCTCAGCAGGATGTTCAAATACCCCTTGAAACTGTTGTAAGAATGTCTCGAAGGTCGGGAAGATCGATCCATCCATTTTTCCTACAGCGATCGCCCATTCGTGCACCTTCCCAGTAAGCAGGGAGCATACGAAAGCGATTCGACTGGACTCAGAGGGATACAGGTTAGGTTGTTGATTCACAAACAGAGAACATTACAGAAAACCCTTACACAGAAGACGGAGCAACGGGAGAGGTGCTGCTAGGTGTGGGCGAAGATGCCGTCGTGGATTTGGGAACTCATGGATTTAGGAACTAACTCCTCCATGAGGTTGGTCAAACAATTGAGCTTGTGTTGGTGCATAGCGAGCTGAGATGCTTGCACCGACAGTTCATTTGACAACTGGAGGATAGCTGTGGCGAAGTCTTCTGTAACAAAGCATCAGAAGCACTGGGATCCATTTGCAGCAGTTTATTGTCATAGTCAAACAGACGTCAAACACAACGTAGGCAGGGCAAGACAGGGCAAGACAGAATTGATAAACAGGCAGTGGTCAAGGAGGCGAAGCAGGAGCCTCCTCCGTGACATAATCTAAAGAAAAACAATAGGGCACTTCATACTTTCAGTGCTTGGAGCCTAACAATAATGTTGAGATGAAAAACAATAGGGTCCTTTGCACTTTCAGTACTCGGGCCCTATTTCAGCCAATTGTTTTTAAATCATATGTAAATAATTTTCTTTAACTCATAAGCATTCATTACAAAAATAAAATATGTATTTTATTAAAAAAATGTTTTTGGCCAGACCTATTTATTATACCAGTAACATATTTAAATAAGTAGAATTTATACAACCATGTTTAATACGACACACAACTATAGTTTTACAATACAGGCTCATTTGATAACAATTTAATCAACTTACTTAGAGACTGCTGACATTTAGCTTGGCCCAGGGTTTTGTAAATTGTTAATATTGCTTTTAATACAATGATCTAACTACAGTCCTAAAGAATTTACTTTATATTTATTTTTCTCCCATTCTCTTTTCACTACACAGTGTTCAAATATTTTATGTTATTATTGCAAATTCTTTATACTCTTGCTCTGTAAAATTTGACCTTCTTTCTAAATGTGATGGAACGGCATATCCTGCTTACTGTTTTAGTAGGCTGTCTGTGTTACGGAACGGTAGTGTTTTTGGGGCAAAAAACAAGAAGCATGAACCGGGAACTAGATGATCAAGAATATTTAATAACTGGAAAAACAAAAGACAAAACAAACACTAACCATAGATGATGTGGGGCAACAACAAATGCTGCAGCAGCGTGAAACAAAGACAATCCAAAATACAAACAACTAAGGCAATCCAACGATAATCTGCGAGCTAGGGAACATACAACATCAAACAATAACCGACAACCAAAACGTGTACACAGGGAACTTAAATAGCATGATTAATCAATGGTGAACAGGTGATGGCGATTACAAACAGGAAGTAAAGACAGTGAAAACCAGAGACAAACAGAAACTTCAAAATAGGAGTCCTGACACGTAACATAACGTCCCCCTCCCAAAAGGCGTGTTCTCACGCTGTATAAGCACCATCGATGACGGGAGGTGCCAGGGCGGAAACTAGAAGAGCCAGGGCGGAGACTTGAGGAGCCAGGGCGGAGACCTGAGGAGCCAGGGCAGAGACTTAAAGACAGCCAAGAAGATCTCCCACGGTGGAGACGACGGAGAAAGGAGCCATGGTGAAGGAGAGTCCGACGACGCCATGGCACCAACCGATGGCGGTGGAGACGGGGGCAGCATAGCCTGAGGCGGAGGCTGACTGCAGACAAGCCAGAGTGATGACAAGGGTCCAGAGGGCCGAGGTGAAGCGGATGGCTTCGGCGACGGAGGTACGCGGAGGGAGCGGCGGGGCCAGAGCGATGGAGGACTGGAGAAGGTCTTGAGGGAAGGAGGAGTTCAACGGAGCTGGTGGGACGGAGTGACGAGGTGAAACCGGAGGAGTATAGTCCAGAGGCGATGGCGGTACGGCGACTGACTGAGGTGGCGCTGGAAGGACGAGAGAGCCGGGTGGAGCTGGTGGTTCGATGGTTGACGATGGAGACGAGGGAGCTAGAAGCCATAGAGGAGCCGAAGGGTCGTAGGGCCGAGGAGGAGTCTGGGCATTGGAGGCAGGAAGTGGAGCCAAGGGATCTTCTGTCCTTATCGAGGATGTAGCTGGTGGTTGACAGTCCAGCGGTGAGCCCACGACACTGCTGGTGAGCTGAGGGTGAGCAGAGGAACTGACAGGCTCCAGCGACATCAGAGATGAGACCGACATAAGAGGAGAGGGAGGTTGGGTGAGATTACTATATCGTCTGAACAAATAGGTATAACAGTCTTTATACTCTGAACCAGTCCGTACTAATCCCCAGCGGTGGTGTCGTGGGCAGGGTCCTCCAGGCTACCCTCGTGCTCCACTGGCAAGTCCATCTCATGCACCTGGTCCGACTTCTCCAGCTCTGGCTCCGGGGCGATCCTTCCCTCGGTCGCGTCGGGCTCTGGCTAAAAGTCCGCAGTCGGCCCAGGTGGCTGCTGCGTCTCGCGTGGTGATGGCTGGTCGAGTTCCAGGCTAGTAATCTCCACCACTGGGGCCCTGGGATCGAGATCTGCTTCCTCTAACCTGAGGTCTGAAGCGACCATCCTTAGGTCGAAGTTAATGTATTCCTCAATAGTCCATGTGTAGTTAGGCTGGGGAACAATGACCCTGAGCACAGGTTCAAGCCCCAACCTAAATACACTAAGCGTAGATGATGTGGGGCAACAACAAATGCTGCAGCAGCATGAAACAAAGACAATCCAAAATACAAACAACTAGAGCAATCCAACGATAATCTGCGAGCTAGGGAACATACAACATCAAACAATAACCGACAACCAAAACGTGTACACAGGGAGCTTAAATAGCATGATTAATCAATGGTGAACAGGTGATGGCGATTACAAACAGGAAGTGAAGACAGTGAAAACCAGAGACAAACAGAACCTTAAAAATAGGAGTCCTGACACGTAACAGTCTGAATACATTATCTTCTCATAAAACACTGAGATAGGTATGAGCCTTCACATGCAATGACAGGTATTTCTGATACACATCCATTTTTTAAAATGGTTTAAACAGGTTGTAGTTATAATCAGTTCAGTTCAGTTCAACTTTATATTCGTAAACTATTTACAATCTTAGTATTCCTAATTAGTTTCACTAATATACATCTCATATATTGAACAATAAAATGTGTAATAATACCATGTATATACTGTTGTACAAGTTTAATAATTTTAATGTTTTCTGTGTTATTTATTTCTGTGTTACTTTATTTTATTGTATATAAAGCTGCTTTGAAACAATGCAACATAAAAAGTGCTATATAAATCTTAGTGTGTATCCCTTTGTACTGCAATGTTACAGGGATTTTATGCTTAGATTTCCAGCCTTCCTTTAAGCGGTTTTGGTATGGTTTATCTTGTGACCTTCTTGTAATCAGCAGGTCAAATTCACACAGGCCAACACAGAGGTCAACACAGGAAGCTAATTCCCCTAGGTGTGTGTCTGAAAGACCTGCAGCTGTAGGCAAATACACACACTTACTCACAATACAAACAGGCAGAACGGATGTTCTCAGCTTAGAGCTGTAAAATCTAAAAAATCCTTTTTACTGTTTTTATGATGATTTATTGGTACACATTATTCAGAAGAAAAGGTTTGACTGGGTAACGTTATCTTTGAAATCTTAGTAATCTAATTACTTTGAGCTCTGCCACATTTTTGATTTTCTTTTTTTTAACTGATGTCACCTTATTTTTTGTAAACCCTCCCATCAATGTCGACATTTATTTACTATCCCATATTACTCAGAAATGTATACATTTACAGAAGTAACACTTTACTCCGGCACAAAACTCACAGTAAATAAAGCCAATGACTATTCAATGAATGACTACTCAACTAATGTGCTAACCTTAACTAAGACTGGACTGATTACCAAAGTAAATTAGCCATCTTTTGCATGTTTTTAGCATGGCTGTTAATTAATGTATTAATATAGTATATAACTATGGTTAAGGTTAGCTAATATTTATTCGTTTATGTATTAGTTCAGGCACTAGTATTTGAATATTTTTGGTCAGTAGACTCTGAACTCTAGACTTTAAAAGTATGTTTTATGTTAAAAGAATGATTATAATGAAATTATAAATTATAAATTACTGATTGTTTTATATATAATAATCACTTTATAACAAATATTTACATTTTTAAATTATAACAACAAATAATTTGTACATATTTTTGAATAAATAAACATGAACATGTTAAACATGTTCAAACAAACATGTGACAATGTTAATGTAACAGACAACATAAAGGAACATTGAGACACAAGCAGTATTATTGTAACAGAGTGAGAAGCACTGGGATCCATTTGCAGCTTTATTTAGAATGGTCAAAACAGGCAAGGTCGACAACCAGCAAGCAGTAACAACAGGGACAAGGCAAAGGCAAAAACGGGGTACAGGCAGTGGTCGAGTCAGGCGGCTAACAAACACAATCCAACAAACAATCCAAAGGTCGAGACGGGCAGCAAACAATCAAAAACTCTAGACAATCCAAAGGGTAACAACAGGCAGGCAAAACACAGGGAAAATGCTCAGTAGTGATAGCCAGGGCAAATCAAGACTTTGCAATGGGTGAGTGTTTGGCTAGGGTTTAAATTGGTGACTGGTAATGAGGTGCAGGTGTGTGTGAGGGGTGTGGTCAGTCCCAGGTTTGTGGCATGATGGGAATTGTAGTCCGAATGTAACCAGTTAGAATTCAGGGGATGGTTCCCTCTCTGTAACAATTATTAACAGTATTATTAAGCAGTGCCAGATACATTTGAAAAACATTATATGGTAATCATTCAGTACAATGTCATATATCAAAGAACCATGGTATTACCGTAGTTACCGTAGGGAAAAGTATGTATGTGTAATGTATGTGTCAGGATTGTTACCTCATTTTTATTATGCTCTACACCTGTTGTTTCTTAATTTTTCCCCTTTATAGTTTCCCTCATCTTCCTCCCTTTGTTCCACTGCTCAACCCCACCGTCTGGTAGCATCCCTCTCTGCTGTCAGTGTGCTGTCTCTATGACCTAAACAATCTACCTCTGGAGATTTTTTCTAACTCTCTGGTTTATGTTACTGAATTTATTTAATAAATGTTTGAGCCTGCAATTGAATCCCCATTTGATTCCTGACAGAAAGATCTGACCAAAAATGAATACATCAGGCTCGGATCTTTTCGCTTTGCTCTGGTCCAACATGGAGTGCTTTTGGGCCAGCATGCCTCCCATATAAACTCCTGTGGAGTTTTCTCCCGCATTGAGGAACTGAGCAGGACACTGTGGTAGGCAGATCAGTCTCTTCCTCCACTCCCTCTCTTCTTGGTTTTAAAATTTGCCAAAAACCCACATACCTTCAATGGGGACGCGAAATCATGTCAGGTGTTTCTCTCCCAGTATTTCAGTGGTCTTCGCTCTGAAGCCCCACCACTTCTCAGAGCAATCCAAGATAGCCTATGTGATTACCCTGCTCACAGGGAGACGTTGTGAGTGGGGGACTGCAGTCTGGGACTAAGGCCTCATGCTGTTCTACCTTTAATGACTTCAGAAAGGAGATGACGAAGTTGTTTGACTGGTCTGTCTGGGGAGATGAAGCAGCATCGAAGCTGGTGCAGCTGTTCCTTCACTGATTACGCTATTCAGTTCAAGATCCAGGCGACCTCCTGCAACAGGAAAGAGGTGACCCTTCACTCTCGTTTCTTGGATGGGTTGGAGGATTACATCCAGGATGAGACCACCATCTGCAAGCTACCCCAGGGTCTCGACTCTCTCATTTAACTGGCGCTCCGCGTGGAGAATGCCTTCTCTTCATTCTGACTAATGCTCCTGCTGTCTTTTAGGCCCTCATTAATGATGTGCTGAGAGACATGCTTCTGATGTCGGAGTTGCCGCAGTCCTGTCCTAGCAATCCTCCAAAGATGGGAAGGTGCAGCCTTGTGCCTACTTTTCCCACTGGTTAAGTTCCACAGATTGTAACTATATAACATTTGAACAATGGGCAGGAGGCATTCAAGGTGTTTTGCCCGTTGGTCACCAATCATGTCTTTCAGCTTCATGGCCTGCCGCTCAATGTTGTATCCGATAGGGGTCCGCAGTTTATCGCCGTTTCTTGGAAAAGTCCTGCAAGCAGATTGGGGCCCTCTTTGAGTCTGTCCTCAGGTTTTCATCCTCAGACCAATGGGTAATGCTTACAGGCCAAACAGGATCTTGGCCTGGAACAGGAACCAGAGGCTGCGGTTCTGTCAGCCCTAGCCTTCGTCTGGTGATGCCATCATACTTGGAGGAGTGCCAGTTAGGTCTTGGCCTGGACCTCACGATGGCCCAAGATTGTCACCTCATTCCTCATTCCTCCTGCGTGTGGGGTTAGTGAATATGGCTCTCCACCAAGGATCTGCCTCTCTGGGTGCCTTCTCATAAGCTGGCTCCCAGATTCAGTGAGCCATACCAGATCACCAAGGTGTTGAGTCCAATGACGGCCAGGCTCAAGCTTCCTCCTTTAAGGGTTAGGGTTTCTAGGGTTAAGCCTGTGCTTTCCTTCCCTCTTAATCCACCTGTTACCCCTGCCCCTTTCCCCATCATGTGGATGGCTCTCTTGTTTACACCGTCAGAGAATTCTGGATGCTTGTCGTTGGAGCAGGGGTTTCCAGCACTTGGTGGACTGGGAGGGCTATGGTCCTGAGGAACAGATCTGGGTGCCATCTCAGGACATCTTGGATCAGTCGTTGATCGAGGACGTCCGTTTGTAGTTTCCCTCTTGTCATGTCTTGTGAATGTTGCTCTGTCATGCTGCCTGACTGCTCTAGTGTAGTCTAGTCTTTAGTGCCTTGTCTTAGACTCCTGTTTTTTGTCTGCCCTTGTTTTATAGTCTCAGTCTGCCCAGCCTAACCATACTACAGATTTATTAAAAGAAAAATGTGTTAGGCAAAAACATACTGTTATTATGCAAATTAAAGTGTAAAACAAACCATTACAAATATGTTGCGTTGTACATAATAAGCTTTCAGGTCTCAAGCATCAGACCAATGGACCACCCATACATTTTTAACACTATTTAGTTAACACTAAATAGTTAACACTTTTTTCATTGCCTGACTTACACAGGATTTCCAGGAGCCTAGCGTCTCTAATGGGCTGAAAGAAAACAAAGTCGTGTGTAGAAGTTTAAAGATCACGACGAGAGCTTCAAAAAAGTTAATGGCTCTGAAACTTTCAAAGCCATTCAAGCTTTTAGTTGTGAGCACTTGAAAAGTGAACAGAGGTAATTAAGTTAAAAGTTAAAAATAGCATACTACTATACTATGATTACTCTCTCTGCAGTATGCATACTGTGCAAAATACTTCTCTTCAGGTTTATATAGCCAACATCAAGTATAGGCAGTTATTTAAGTTTGAAAAAATATGTTATCTTCACAATATCACAATATTTATCTAACACAGTTTAAATATTTCTTTATACCTAAAAATATATACAGTAGATAGATATAACCTAGGACATCTTTGGCATCATAAAGTCTGAAAGCCCCCTGCATGGAATCAAGCATCTTCAGAATACTTAGAGTACAGCACACAAGCTGTATGAACATGTATCTGTTTGTTTACACTATGTATTTGTTTATTATTTATTTATTGCTTTTTCGAGCCTGACAGCCTGTGGCATGAATATTATGTTTAACATTTACTTTTGTGTTTCATGGAAGAAAGTCACAGGGGTTTGGAACGACAATGAGGGTGGGTAAATGATGACAGATGTTTTATTTTTTGATTAACTATTCCTTTAATATCTTTCAGCTGAGGCAAGGACAGACCTGTCGTTAAGTAGCATTCACAGTGAAACGTATTCATGTCTGCTGAATGCAGTGTCTGTGTCTCTGTCTGTCATCAGTCATGTCTGTGGATTGAGGTGAACATAGAGAAGCCAAGCTTCCAAAATTCATACTGTGCCATACGACATCAGGTAAGAGACGGACAAACACAACTAAGCCATTCACCACAAGGCACAGCACAGCTTTCATTTTAAAATGTTTGTACAGCACAGAGGATGAGAAGGGAATAAGTCTGTGTGTAAAACATGCTGTGGAGGGGCTGAAATCCCATTAGACTCCTGGTGAGGTCTTAAAAGTGCTGTTGCTGCCACAGTGCTGGTGCTCAGCCGGAGGGCAGAGGGTTATGTGTAATGAGAGTATGGGTGGTGTGGAGCGCCTGAGTCACAGTGTGCTAAACAGACCCATGTGTGGCTAACCGAGAGGCCGCACTCTAAACAGCTGCTGCTGCGCACACACGGCATCACATGAGCTATGAGAATTCTAAAATGTGAGTTTGTGTGCCATATATGAATGAAATATTTTTTCATGAGCCTTTCATGTGCCTTTTTTGTTTTAAAGGCACACAGTTTTCTACACCACCAGATCTTTGGAAAGTGAAGAAATGGGAGGAGTACAAATACATAAACACACACCCTGACCCCACTGACACATTAAAAACTCACACACATGGTGAGGATCATCTTTGGTTTTATGCTGTGATATTTTACAACTCTATAACTTCACAAATATAAACCTTTTGCATTTTTAATATTAATACAAATCAATTATATTTTTTATAAAATTAATTATACAATATGCGGATATATTGATATTACTTGGGTCAGGGTTCAGTATTACTTTTTTAATGCATTATTGTCTTTATAAAATATCACACTAAATGAACACATTAAAACAGGAGCCCCATTTAATAACACATTACATTTTGTATGTCTAATAATTTGTAATGCTATTGGGGTTTTAATGTCCTCAAGCTGAACATTTGGTATTTACACACATACTTTTTTCACTATATAAGTGAGGTCATTTAGTAACACTTTATTTCGAGTCCACTTTAGACATTCTGCTAACTTTACTGTATGTAACTTTGCATCTACTTTTAGAATACAGTGCCTTGAAAAAGTATTCGTATCCCTTGAACTTTTCCACATTTTGTCACATTAAAACCACAAACTTAAATGTTTTTTTGAGATTTTATGTGATATATCAACACAAAGTAGCACATAATTGTGAAGTAGAACAGAAATGAAACATGGTTTTCAAGCAAATAAAAATCTGAAATGTGTGGTGTACATTTGTATTCAGCCCCCCTGCATCAATATTTTGTAAAGCCACCGTTCGCTGCAATTACAGCTGCAAGTCTTTTGGGGTATGTCTTTACCAGCTTTGCACATCTAGACACTGAAATTTTTGCCCATTCTTCTTTGCAAAATAGCTCAAGCTCAGCCAGATTGGATGAGAAGCATCTGTAAACAGCGATTTTCAAGTATTGCCACAGATGCTCAATTGGATTTAGGTTTGAACTTTGACTGGGCCATTCTAACACATGAATATTCTTTGATCCAAACCATTGTCTTGCTAGAAGGTGAATCTTCTTTCCAGTCTCAAGTCTTTTGCAGCCTCCAACAGGTTTTCTTCCAGAATTGCCCTGTATTTAGCTACATCCATCTTCCCATCAACTCTGACCAGCTTCCCTGTCCCTGCTGAAGAAAAGCATCCCCACAGCATGATGCTGCCACCACCATGTTTCACAGTGGGGATGGTGTGTTCAGGGTGATGAGCAGTGTTACTTTACCGCCACGCATAACGCTTTCTGGCATTTAGGCCAAAAAGTTTGGTCTTTTTTGGTCTCATCTGTGGTCTCATCTGATCAGAGCACCTTCTTCCACATGTTTGCTGTGTCCCCTACATGGCTTGTGGCAAACTGCAAACGCGACTTATGTCTTTCTTTCAACAATGGCTTTTTTCTTGCCACTCTTCCATAAAAGCCAAATTTGTGGAGTACACAACTTAGATTCTCCCACCTGAGCTGTGGATTTCTGCAGCTCCTCCAGAGTTACCATGGGCCTCTTGGCTGGTTCTCCTTGCTCGGTCTGTCAGTTTAGGTGGATGGCCATGTCTTGGTAGGTTTGCAGTTGTCGCATACTTGTTCCATTTTTGGATGATGGATTGAACAGTGCTCCTTGAGATGTTTATAGCTTGGGATATTTTTTATAACCTAACCCTGCTTTAAACTTCTTCACAACTTTATCCTGTCTGACCTGTCTGATGAGTTATTTGATCTTCATGATGCTGTTTGTTCACTAGTGTTCTCTAACAAACCACTGAGGCCTTCACAGAACAAGTGTATTTATACTGAGACTAAATTACACACAGGTGGACTTTATTAACTAATTAGATGACTTCTGAAGGCAATTGATTGCACTGGATTTTATTTAGGGGGATCAGAGTACAGGGGGCTGAATACAAATGCACGTCACACTTCTCAGATTTTTATTTGCTTAAAATTTTGAAAACCGTATATTATTTTCGTTCCACTTCACAATTATGTGCTACTTTGTGTTGGTCTATCACATAAAATCTCAATAAAATACATTTAAGTTTGTGGTTGTAAGGTGACAAAATGTGRAAAAGTTWAAGGGGTATGAATACTTTTGCAAGACACTGTATTAGTAAACTGTCTGCTAAATATCTGCTAATACTTTATTTTGATGGTCCCCCAACAGATATTTTACTGACTATAGTTATGACTATACTGACTAAGTAATTTTGCAAGTACATATTAACCTAATCTACTAACCCTGACTTTTACCTGACAGTCTACTAATACTCCTGTGCAAGTTAGTTGACATTCCAAGTGGACTTTGTAAATTGAACTAAAATATCAAAATAAATGGGAAGCTGGTCATTCCATAGACTTCTAGTGTTTTTATATCTGGCTAAAAATATTTTCTATCCCCTTAACCCACACAAACATGTGCATGGCGTTAGATTTAAATAAAAACAAGATTTGGCCAATTTATGAGCATGGGCGTATCTACCAGGTGACATGAGGTGGCAACTGCCACCCTCAGAAAAAGCCACCCTATATTGTTAGTAATAGAAAGAAAAGGTGTCTTTTTATTACTGCGTAGTCCAAACAAACGACTATAAACTGCTTTGTTTTAGTAACACATTTAATGCAACCAGCTTGATAATTGATCACGAAACAGGACTTTATCTGGCTCTTTAATTAATTAAAGCATTTGTTTAAATATAAATTTAAGTATATTATATATTAAAGTTAATTTTGACGTATACATCAAAAGTATGTTATTCGTATTAGCTTGCATCTTGGTATGTTGTGTTCACTGGGCCTTCCAAATATTTTTTACATCAATATAAAATAGGCAACATTTATTTTATTTATACAACCTATAATAATTTAAACCAATAATTAAAAAAAAATAATTTAAATTACCTCAATATATGTTTAACTTTGCTTATCATAAATTCAGTCAGTGCCTTATTTGTCTTTCCAAACCAGCTATCCAGTTCAGGCAGATTTAATTACACATTATTATGAAAATGTACATGCATCCAATGTCCATATATGCCACACATATATGTAACTATATAATATAATATAATATAATATAAAAGGTTATCTTAGAGAAATGCATTTCAAAAAGTTTTTGGGTTGGGGGGTCTATACTACTCAACACAACATGTCAAAACAAAATAATGACATATCAAAAAAATGTCACTGCTATGGTCCCATGCCACAAAGAATGGTACACTATTGCTCAAGTGCAAAGAAACAGGGCATCATCTAATGAAACTATGTCCAAAAAATGAATGACATTAGCATAATTCCATGTCCAAACATTTATATGGTAAAATCAAAATTTAAAATGAATATGGTACATGACAATTAAATGGTAACATGGTACATTGTTCTCTCAAAATAAAATATGAGGCCTCTCAAAAGCCTCAAAATTAAGGGACAAACTGTAAGATAAATGTCAATGTCTTGAAATGTCCAGATAAAGATAAATGGCTTGAATGACTTTGAAAAGTCCAACCTTCAAAGAAAGGAATATCAAAAAAACACACGCCATAAATTGTATAGTGGGTACGCAGTGGCACCATTCATGCTATAAAATGACTAGCAAAGCAGCACCAGACAACAGGCATTAATATAAACATCTACACAGGGATAATTGTATCAACATGGCAAACTGGGAAAAGGGGGGGGGAAACAGGGGGAAATAAAGGAAGAAAACTTCCCACAGAGCTACCGTACAGGCGCCAGTTAAGACAGCCAGCACAAGAGACACGAAAAGAGAGGAACAAGAAAGTAAACGAGAGGGAAGAAACTCTCAACAGATGCATGAAGCCATCGTCAGCATTCCTGCTAGGTAACGCAAGGTCAGGAGCCACAGGAAGACAATATGAGGACTATTAAGGCTCCCCCTGCGCCAGATGTGTTTTAATAAGATGGCTGCCCTCCCAGCTAATAAGGTCAGACTCTGGCTCCAGCGAGACGAACAAACAAGTCGACTCTTGGCAGGAATTCAGCTCAGGCTTGGCACAGGCTCCCGCTTGGCTTCCTGCACTATGAATGAGGCAGAGAAAGCTTCAGTCATACTTCTACACCAGCAGTTTTTTATTAGGCACTTCCTTTTTACACACAGAAAAAAGTTAAAGAAAACCAAGGAAACAAAATGGGAGAAAATGAGCATAAAAATTATGTAGCTCTTTTTCTTAATCATTCCACACCCTTATTTCCCCTAACATTGTACGCAGATTGATAAAAATCCACCTCTGGTTACGCTTAAAGGTATGTGCTTTTCTTTAAGAAACATTTTTAGGCTGGTTAAAAGTCTTCCTTGTTTATTCCACTTTTTTTTTGGAAACACATTCCAGAGGAATTAGACAGTCTGACAGGCCAGTTAATGCAGAGGAGGCAGCATATCCACAGAATGATGGTGCTGAGTGAAGGACAGAAGGGAAAAATGTGAAAGTGATGCATTTTTGTATGATCAAAATACTTTATATCAGCCATGTCCCCACATTGTTCTGACTAAAACTGAAGTGACTTGGCTAAGTTGGTAAGTTGACTATTTTTAAGTGACACACTTCCTGTTGCCAGTTGGTGGCACTATGACAATGACTCATAATATTCATATCAATGTCATCAGCCCACCACAATAAACATATTTGCCAATATTTGCAATAATCGCTCGAAGCATCCTGTAGATATTAGACTTCCTGTTTCCCATTATTAGTCATAATTTCTCGCCATGGCGACACCGTTAGAGATATCAAAAAGCCTTTCACAATTCTGAATCTTCAATGTCTTGGCATGATGCTCTCCAAGTTTGATGCCAATCACATGAAATTCCTAGGAGTATTTAAAAGTTCATAGCATATGCATTTCAGAAAATTTAAATGGACGACTTCCTGGTAAGGGGTAAGGGGTGTCGCTGCAAAGGTTTCTCAGGTCGACATGACCGATACACAAACCATTTTCTATACAGGTATGTATAGTATGAAATATGCACCATCTTTTTGTACCCAGTACCGGGGGGAGCTACTGAACCCACTGCCCATGTCTGTGCATGCCAACTGTCTGAGGTGTGTGCCAAATTTAAGGACTTTTTGAGCATGTTAAGGGACCCAAAGGTTCAGAAGACCTTGAAAAAATTATATATATTAATAATAATCCTAAGGAAAACAATAGGACCCTTCAAACGTTCAATGCTTGGGCCCTAAACACTATTAATTGAATAGCTATTAATTGATTAGCAATCCTTGATACCTTACATGCCAACGGTAATGGTTAAAAAATTAGAAATAGTTTATTTAATTTTTATAATACTTAAAAATTACCATTAAACAATAAAAGTTTTCCAGCATTTTCCAGCTTATTACACTACTTTCCAAAACAATATATGAAAAATGACATGACGTGTTAGGGTAAGGATAGGCTGAGATGAATTGGTTACTTATGCAGTCTAGCAAACAAGCTTAATAACCGAATATTTGTGTACCATTAATGATGGAGTTAGGCATAATAAATATGTGACATTATGCTAACATGAACGGAACATCCCAGTTGGCCATGGGTGCATTAGGCTACTTGTGGGAATTATATGAAAGATGTGAATTAACAAGTTTCAACAAGTTTTGGCGATATCAAATGAAAGTGTTCACACATTTTAAAACACCCTCTCTTTGCCACCCGCAACAATACACTCTCATAAATTCTCACAATACAGCCCATGATGGCATTTTAAACCTTTGAATTAGAGTATGAACCAGTCATGGGGGTGTCTGTGAAATGAATTTTCGGACATCACTAGTCACATAATTTTGATACATTGAATCACAAGCATCGATACAAAGTTTCACTAAAAATAGGACACCCAGATTCCTAACTAGTAATGAGTTTTATAGAGCATCCATCAAGAGTGAAACAGTATTCTAGGTTGCTACATGCAGAAATTGTTGGTAAAATTTGTAAAACTTCAGCTTGTCTGGATTTAGTAATAAGAAGCTTCTAGTCACCCAGTTTTAATATCAACTATGCAATCATAAATTGTTAAGTTGATGTTTTTCAACTGGTCTTGAACAAATATACAGCTGAGTATCAGCAATGTAGAGATTTTTGCTGATATTAAAGGTAGATTTGAGATTGGTCTGTAATTTACGTGTCCCTAGGATCGAGTTGTGTTTTTTTAATAAGCTGTCTAATAACAGTCAGCTTAAAAGTCTTTGGGACATATCTTAGTACTAACTGTGAGTTGGGTTTGGTCAAATTCACCAGCCTACCATTTGGGCAGACAACTCAAGCATCTTCAGACAGCTCAACTAAACACCCACCTCATCAAAGCTGAAGTGTGTTGATATTACACAGTTCATGTGTTTTATTGAGGAATGTGTTTGCAAAGGAGATTAGAATAAAAATGAATTAAATTGTGTTAACATTTGTATTTCTGAAGAGCATGTAAAGCATGTTTCATTGGGTAAAAAATGTGTGTGCACATCTGAGATCTGTGTGGTTTAGTGTGTGTGCGTGTAAGGTTGGACTGGTGTGGTTAGACACCCGGAATCGCTGAGCATTTCTTTGGCATGTGTTCAGTCTTCAGACCCCTCTTCCTCCCCCTGTGTCTGTGTAAGAGGCCTTTCTGGCACTAAGCCCGGCTATGAAGCGAATTTAAACAAACTTCTGTTGCAACCATCTGCTTTAGCTGGGGAATAAATCAAACAGCTTCCCAGCCGCCAGCGATCAGGTTACTTTAAGCAACAGCGCCTGTGCGCCTGCCTGGAGCCATGGTGAGGCTTTGCGGGCCAACATGTGGCCACACTAATCCCTCCAAGAAGAAAGAGAGAGTGTGTTGGAATGTTTTGATACTTCTTGAAAGTAGTTTGTGTTCGATATTGCATTTGTTCAAACATGACAAATATTTATAAATATTATTTATTATATTTCTACACGTTTGTGTTTAGAAACATTAACTAAAACAGTACAAATATACTACTATGATTGGCATCTGAATAGTATGTTACATAATATGATCATCAATCAGTACCATAGTAAATATAGTATTATGGCTCCAGCATAGAACCACCCAGAATGTTTTAATGAATGAACACATAACTGTATGCTCTACTGCAAAAACTTATATTAGAAGAGAACATTCACATTTATAGCTGCAATGCATACCTTTTGCATCTCTATTGCCATTTCTGTTTGAAACATAAAACTGCAAGTTGCTTGCAGAGTTATTTTCTAATTGTGGATGATGAGTTTAATTATAAGCAACTGCTGTAAGAACAAGCTACACTTTTCCAGCACCTACACGCATGATTAAGTAACTGGGTCTTCTTTTTGTTTACAGACGTGACATAATCACAAGTCTGATATCACCCCAGAAAATCAGCCCTGGCTGCCCAAATTAGAAATAATTCTTAAAAACTTTAAACATTTTTAAACATCCTTATAAACATTTTTAACCAAAAACAGTTATGGCCGTTTTAAACAAGTCTTTTTCAAACAATCAGTTTGTGTCTGAAATAAGTCTTGTCTCATTTTAACTGAATGGTTGTTATAGAAATTTTAATTTTTGAATAAGGACCCTGTTAGCAATTTATACAAACAAATTATTACTAATTATTAAATTACTACTAAATTATTATTATTAAGATGTATTTTTATTATTATTACTATTACAAAATAATATGTCAGCATTCTAATTCTGTAATGTCCTAGTTAACTTAGGACATTATAGACATAATATGACACATAGGACATTATAGACATAATATGATGTTCTGTAAAGATCTCTAACAGTCTATTGTAAATACAAACAGCTCTGTACAAATAAACCTGGGGAATTTTATAAAAAGCAAAACACATGGTAATTTTTACTGGAATAGCAAATTCCACAAAAACTAACATGCTTGATTTAGACAGAATAAAACGATTAAGAGACTATGTAGTTTTGGGGACCTTATTTGTTAGATTTAATGCTCCTAAGTGTGATGCATTAAGACATTAACAACATTAAGAGACATTAGTTTTAGTTTAAAACGTTTATCAACAAAATGTTAATCCCCATGCAGTCATGACCAACAATATCAGCACCCTTGTAATTCTGTCAGAAAATGCAACCCTTCACTCAGAAAATATGATGTTTTGATGTCTACAAAAAATGTTTTGGTACTCGCGTTTCTTTTTTTGTTTGCATTGGAACAACACAAAAAAACAGAGAAGAAAAGTCAAATCTGATACAAATTCACACAGAAAAAATGCCCTCGACAAAATTAATGGCACCCTTATCTAAATATTTGGTAACACCCCCTTTGGAAAAAATAACTGAAATCAATCGCTTCCTGTAACCATTTTCTAACACCTCTCTACTGAAATTTTGGACCACTCTTCTTTTGCAAACTGCTGCAGGTCATTCAGATTTAAAGGATAACTTCTCCCAACTGTTGTTTTCAGATCTCTCCACAGGAGTTCTATGGGATTCAGATCTGGACTCACTGCTGGCCATTTCAGAACACTCCAGCACTTTGTATGTAACCATTTCTGAGTGTATTTTGAAGTGTGTTTTGGTTCATTGTCCTGCTGGAAGACCTATGACCTCTGGTGAAGACGCAGCTTTCTGACACTGGCCACTATTTTGCGCCCCAAAATTCTTTTCTAATCATCAGATTTCATGATACCATTCACACAGTCAAGGCATCCAGTGCCAGACGCAGCAAACCAACCCCAAAACATCTTTGAACCTCCACCATGTTTGTCTGTAGGGACTGTGTTCTTTTCTTTAAAGGCCTCATTTCTTTTTCTGTAAACAGTGCCATGATGTCTTTTACCAAAAAGCTCTACTTTTGTCTCATCTGTTCAAAGTACATTCTCTCAGAAGGATTGTGGTTTTCTCACATAAGTTTAGGCTAACTCCAGTGTTGCTTTGTTATGCCTTTGTGTCCTCCTGGGTGTCCTACGATAGTGTCCTTTTTTTATTCAGATGCGACGGATAGTGCGAGCTGGCACTGTTGTACCCTGTGTCTGCAGATAAGCTTGAATTTGTTTGGAATTACTCTACCTTAGCGCAGTCTTTGACACTATTGACCACAGCATTCTCCTAAATATGCTTAAAAACTACGTTGACATAAATGGAACTGCACTGGCATGGTTTACATCATATTTATCTGACCGATTCCAGTTTGTTGCTATGAATGAAAAGGTCTCGTACCGATCACAAGTCCAATATGGAGTACCGCAGGGCTCAGTTTTCAGGGCTACTTTTCACCTTGTACATCCAGTGTGACTTTGAAAGCAATTATTAGGAGACATGTAGTTAGTTTCCATTGTTATGCTGATGATACTCAGCTATACATTTGTTCTAGGCCCAGACTGCATAGTCGATATCAAAACTTGGATGAATAGCAACTTTCTACTATTAAATTCAGATAAAACAGAAGTTTTACTTATTGGACAAAAACCCTCCACACGGAGCAACATAGAACACTGCCTTACTCTGGATGGATGCTCTATAAAGCCTGCTTCATTAGCCAAAAATCTGGGTGTCATTTTTGATAACAATTTGTCCTTTGAAAGCCATATTTCCAATATTTGTAAAACTGCATTTTTTTCAGCTTAAAAATATATCAAAACTACGACACATGCTCTCAAAGTCAGACACTGAAAAATTAATTCATGCATTCATGACATCAAGACTTCAAGTTTTTTTCACCCCAAAATAAAATGTAGATACTATTTAATTACTTATGTTGTTCAAACCCCCTATGTCTTTGTTCTTTGAAATCACAACACTTTTAAGCACATTTTTAAACACATTTTTAAAAAAAGGTTATTTTGGTTTGTCCTTACAATGGCAGTGGACTGTGACTCTTCTCATGCTTCAAAAGGAAACACAAGCTTCATGAAACAATTCCATTCGACTTGTGCTGTATATTTCAAGTGTTCTAAAGACATCTGAGTGCATTTAGTAAAAACAAGCTAAAACGTTATCCATTATTTTATGAAACTCTGACCTATACCTTTTCAGTGAGTGCACATAAACAACAGTAGCTCCTGAACACAGTTCAGGAAACTTGTCTCCTACTGTGTGAAGGTCATTCACAAAATTTCAAGATTTAAAATTTGAAAGCTAGATTTGAAAGCTAATGTCTGAAAAATATGATAATATGTTTTTATGTTAACTGGCCAATGAGATGCTGTGACGTGACCCGTCAATTCCAGTCCTGAGAACCCATAGCATATTTTATACTATATGTGTCCCTTATCCCACACACTTATTGAGCTCAATAAGATTATTATAGTTGAAACTGAAACTAAAGCTAAATTTCCAAAAATAAACTGAATTAAAAAATAAAATTTTCTATTATAAACTGTTTTAACTAATTAAAACAAAACAGAAATTATTGAAAATATTTCAGTTTTTCATTTAGTAATACTTAAATCGAATACTTTTTAATACTTAAAACTACTATTTACTTAAAAAAAATATATATATACAAAGTTGTCCACAGCCAGTGGCGGAGCACTGGACACCCCTGACATCTGACTGACTACCCCATGTGCCACCCAAAAATTGTATTTGCTACTAAAATATATGCTTGCCCCCCCCGAAATATGTATATATCGAAATATGTTAATGCATGTTGAAAGCTTCCTAGAGTATGTGCTTCCATGTGTTCTTCATGCCACGGTACACCGCTTAAAATAGAAATAGTAACGTTATTGTTAAACTTCTTCCTGTTGTTTAAAAGATTAAAGGCACAATCACATCTATTCTAAAACAGAGAGCGCATACACACAGTTTGTTTGGACAATAAAAGTTGAAAACAATTATTGGCTGCTCAATAGTTTTTATTTATAAAAATTGCGTGGTTTTTATCATTGATTTAGGCCAATCATGTGTTAGTCTGGACGAACAACACAGCAACTGTGGCCTATTTCAATCACCAAGGCCTGTGTCACATCTTTTTCGTCACCTCCTCCTTTTGAGTCAGGAGCGGGTAAAGTCCCTGCGAGTCAATCATATCCCAGGCCACCTGAATTGTGCAGCAGATGCTTTTTTACTTCAGATCATGGTCTGCGGAGAGTGGAAACTCCATCCCAGCACAGTTCAACTGATTTGGGAAAGATTGTTTGGTTGTCTCCAGAGATTAGCCCATTGGATAATGGAAGCCATTAGCTGAACTCACCAATCACAGGACCTGTTATGCCCGCTGGAGATTAAGGTGCACTTCACAACAGGAGTTGCATCTCTGGGGGCTTTGGCAAGGGGCACCTCACTGTTGGACATTTGTAGAGCTGTGGGTTGGGCTTCAATCATCATCTTTGCAAGGTTTACAACCTCTGCGTGGACCCCATTGTGACCCATGTCTTACAGGATGATTACTCACAACTGGGCAGGTGTACCATTTGCACCTGCACATTTTTCCCCTCCCTGAGGCGATAATGTGTGCCATTACTGACCAGATAATGTTTCCAGACATAAGACATCTTGAGGGTCACTTTTATCACCTACAGTGAACAAATCAGTGGAGTTGGACATCAGTCCTGATGATTCTGACCTCAGTGCTCCATACATGTGGATTCCCCTCTCTTGGGTAACCCCTTATGATGCATCATCCACAAAGAGGTTTCCCTAATGGTAAACCCTGTATCTTCCCCTCTGTATAGCTCCTCTACCTCTACTACTTCAGCTAGGTACCCTCTTGTGTAATAGGGTCCCTACCAGTAGGTTTTCATATGTGTACTACCTTCCAAGTATGTCCATATGTTGTATCTACCACATGACACCTAACGCCAGTAGGATGTGGTCTCCGCAGTGCTTTACCCTTTGTCAGAAGGGGGACACTGTCCAAACTCCCATGCTAAGCGACTGGCCATGGCAGTCAATACCGATTGGCCAATAGTAAGTTCCCACTCCCTACAGGTGGAATAGAGGCGCCTCAAGTTACGACTAGTCTGAGAGCTTACTAAAAGGCATGCAGCCGCTTACCAATGACTGCTTAGTCATATCTTGTAGCAAAGCTCAGCTCCTGTAGAGCTTCATATAGGCTTCCATTCGACCTAAAGTATTATTTCCTCCATCAGGGAACAGAGGCTACATATGTAACCAAGACGTTTCTAAACAATAAAATGTCATCAGAAGGTATTAATACATGTATTGTATACATGTGTACTCGAAAACCAGTAATATTACTTGTACGTTGTTGTTCAGTCATTGTACATATACAGTGCCTTGCAAAAGTATTCATATCCCTTGAACTTTACCATAAACTTAAATGTATTTTATTAGGATTTTATGTGATAGACCAACACAAAGTCACATAATTGTGAAGTGGAACAAAAATGATATATGGTTTTTCAAAATTTTAAGGACATAAAAATCTGAAAAGTGTGGCGTGCATTTGTATTCAGCCCCCTGCACTCAAATACCCCTTAATAAAATACAGTGCAATCAATTGTCCTGAGAAGTCACCTAATTAGTTATTAGAGTCCACCTGTGTGTAATTTATGTGTGTAATTTATACTAAGACTTGTAATAAGTCTCAATAAATACACCTGTTCTGTGAGGGGCTCAGTGGTTTGTTAGAGAACACTAGTGAACAAACAGCAACATAAAGACCAAGGAACTGACCAGACAGGTCAGGGATAAAGTTATGGAGAAGTTTAAAGCAGGGTTAGGTTATAAAAAAACATCCCAAGGGACGGAACAAGTATGCCACAAGTGCAAACCTACCAAGACATGGCGTACACCTAAACTGACAGACAGAGGACAGAGAGCACTGGTTAGAGAAGCAACTAACAGGCCCATGGTAACTCTGGAGGAGCTGCAGAAATCCACAGCTCAGGTGGGAGAATCTGTCCACAGGACAACTATAAGTGTAACTCCACAAATCTGGCCTTTATGGAAGAGTGGCAAGAAGAAAGCCATTGTTGAAAGAAAGACATTAGAAGTCCTGTTTGCAGTTTGCCACAAGCCATGTAGAGGACACAACAAACATGTGGAAGAAGGTGCTCTGGTCAGATGAGACCAAAGTTGAACTTTTTGGCCTAAATGCAAAGCGTTATGTATGGCGGAAAAGTAACACTGCTCATCACCCTGAACACACCATCCCCACTGTGAAACATGGTGGTGGCAGCATCATGCTGTGGGGATGCGTTTCTTCAGCAGGGACAAGGAAGCTGGTCAGAGTTGATGGGAAGATGAATGGAGCTAAATACAGGGCAATCCTGGAAGAAAACCTGTTGGAGGCTGCAAAAGACTTGAGACTGGGAAGGAGATTCACCTTATAGCAAGACAATGACCCTAAAAACACAGCCAGAGCTACAATGGAATGGTTTGGATCAAAGAATATTCATGTGTTAGAATGGCCCAGTCAAAGTCCAGAACTAAATCCAATTGAGCAGCTGTGGCAAGACTTATAAATTGTTGTTCACAGAGGCTCCCCATCCAATCTGGCTGAGCTTGAGAGCTGGTAGAGACATACCCCAAAAGACTTGCAGCTGTAATTGCAGCGAAAGGTGGCTGGCTCTACAAAGTATTGACGCAGGGTGGCTGAATACAAATGCACACCACACTAGATTTTTATTTGCTAAAAATTTTGAAAACGTATCATTTACGTTCATCTTCACAATTATGTGCTACTTTGTGTTGGTATATCACATAAAATCTCAATTAAAAACATTTAAGTTTGTGGTTTTAATGTGAAAAAATGTGAAAAAGTTCAAGGGGTATAAATACTTTTGCAAGGCACTGTATGATGTGATGTTTGTAAATGTACACAAATGGTTGGTGTGTGTGTGTTTTTCCACCCATCCTTCACCGGGGATCATTCTGGTATCTGTTTCCTAATAAATTAGCTGTAAATGATCATCCTCTATCTGTCCGCCAAACTTCATAGGGTTCCCACAAGCAATTCTATAGGCTACCTAGAGAGGAAGGAAGAAGAGGAGGCAGAGAAAAAGAACTAGGAATACTAAAGAATATAACAGGGGTATTTACCCTTTAATCGACTGACCTCTAATGACAGGGTAATAACTTGTAAGACATTTTAAATGCAATTGCACATGAAAATGGTTCAAAAATACAATTTGCAATTCCTTGCAAATAAAGACCTAAAAGCATTTACATACAACCATGCAGGTCTGAGAAGGTTTCTGTCCTAAAGGATGAATATTTCCAAACCTCTTTCTCACACACAGTAATCTATTACCTGATTATTAACTTTAGCAACAGAGCAAATTAAATGTGTGCTGGATTAATTTATAATGCACTATATAATGCATTATAATCAAATTAGAACTTTTAGTTTTGTCACGGAGGCCAGACAAGAAGTGGTCGATCGAGAAGTGGTCCCCGTGTAGCGTGACAGAGAACTCAAACGCGGATGCACACGAGTGAGCAGGTTAGCCACGC